>CAHIKZ030004932.1:935000-977500 GCA_903632075.3 Acanthosepion pharaonis | reverse complement strand
ATATATATATATATATATATATATATATGTGTGTGTCTATTATTAGTTGGCCATTCTTAGAGTATATCCAGCTGCAGATTACAACTGTATATCCTCAAATGACCACTAAATAGAGTATATATCCATTTATACATGCAGGCAAGCTTGGGAGATGATTATATATATATATATATATGTGTGTCCTCAAATGACCATTCTTAAATATCCACTTTACAACTGTATATCCTCAAATGACCACTAAATACGACCCCCCCTATAGTCCCAAGTTACATTCTCTCATTTATACATGTGCAGGCAAGCTTGGAGATGATTATATATATATATATATATATAAAAGCTATATTTCTCTTAGTTTTAAAAGTTGATCAGTTTTAATCAATCTTTGAAAAAAAAAAAAAAAAAAATGAACAAAAGTAATTTATATACAAAGATTGAAAATAATATTTATTAAGTTCCAAGAGAATCCAGTATTTTAATAATAAATGAAATATTTACTTATCTTGATATTGAGCACAATAATTACAAAGATGGCTCATTTAAAAAAATGTTATTTTCCAGAGATGCTCTGGTTGGTCATTTTTCAGTGAAATACAATACAGAAATGTAAAGTATTTTTGTTTTATATATCATTTAAAGTTTTGTTGAATGTATTTCAGAATCTGTGAAACTCTGAGATAAGTAATCATTTTATTTACTATTATTCCTTTATCCTTCAATATTGAGCACTAATGAGACTACTTGCTATAAAAATAAAAAGTTGACTTTTTTGGTGAAATACAATCTTTATAATAAACTTTATTTAAAATATCATGTGAGCAAAAGTGGTTAAGGTATTAGAACCATTGAAAATTTCTACTGAAAAGCTAAAAAAAATATTTCTTAATTTTAATGCTGCCAAAATATTTTCTACAAATATTTATACTAGGAAATTAATCAAATACTGATGAAAAGTAAAAAAAACAAAAAAAACAGGTCAGAATTAAATTAACTTTGTTAAAATCAATTTACAGAAAAATAGTATAATTAACCTTTACAGCAATTTTCACTTTTTGTTTTTCTTTTTATTATGCAAACTATAAATATATATCAGCTTCATGAAAGTTTATCGAAAAATATTTGCATCTACCGTTATGCATTAATGTATAGATTTATATAAACGCCACTTCCCACCCAGGCATATTATCCAAAAATGATTTTTATAAAAATTCATATGAAGTCCTTATCAGTTTCATTAAAAGACTTTATATAAATACTATGTGTACAAATATCTAAAGTAAAAACATATTTGATACCACTAGTGATATTTGAATACCAAATTAGATGCAATAAAAGTAATTAGTATTTAGCTAAAGGCAACCAAAAAGGTTACAGTTAGTTCTATTCAAACACAGACTATTTTCTGATAAAATTAGTTTGATAAGAGATGTAGTCCATTTTTTTTTTTTTTTTTTTACTCACTTTTTATGTATCTTTATCAGGTCACACTGATAAGAATTAATGACAGGCAAGTAATCAAAATTTTGCCCAATTTCAAAAGAGAAAATATAAAACCTCTTCACTATTCATCTTTCTTCCTGGTTTAGGGGAAAAAAAAAAAAGGACAGAACACAGAATTCAATTTAACCCCCCACTCAAGCACTAATTGGGGTTAATTTTACTTTAGAAGAAGGGACAATATGTTATTACCACTGTTCTTTGGTAATCTATCCAGTTTTTCAAAAAGATAAACAAAAACATGTATCTAGAATATTACAGTTTAAATTCTGTTTAATGAGGAAATATTATTATTACTATTATATATTACTTATATTATTATATATAATTACTTAGATGAGTTCCTTTATCTTGGCAATTATAGTCAAATCTTCTTCTGGTGTCCATCATAGTTGGTAACCATATGGCAGTTGAAATGTTGTGACAGTAACAACCGAGATGAGGATACAACTATACTAAATCAGTATATAAGTAAGATAATTTAAGTTTTACAATTCTGAGTATTTGATCAAATTTACATGTCTACAAGAACAACTAACGTATGCAAGATTCATTCCAATGGAACAGTAAAAAGAAATAATAATAATAAAAAAAAAAAAAATTAAAAAAAACCCCCAAAACAGCTATATTTTACCTATTAAAACATTAACTACTAACAAAGGTAGTGTTACTGGATCTCTAATATAGACTAATTAAAACTTTAGTTTTTATGATGGATGTGCTGAAAAGTTCTCAAACTAGCCCATGACACAATATCTGACAAAATACCAGAATTTTTTAGTAAGGGCTCCTTGGTTAGACCAATAACTTTTCAGGACTTACTTAATAATTATCCATGTCAAAGATGTTATAGATATGGTTCAAAAATGGATTTCAAGAATTACATTACAGGTTTTTGAAAATCAATATTTGGAATTATTGTCAACAAATATTACTGTCCAACATATTGAAATGAAAATACAAAGCACCCGACTTGTTCGTGAAAAAAAATTGTAATTTATATTGTCATGTTACAGCTTATTGCTTTTATTTTTTGATACTTATTTCAATCATAAATTGTCAAAGTGCAGATAGATACGTGATTTTAGTTTAATCAATTACTTTAGTTTTTGTACACAGAAAAAAAATTACAGATTTAAGTCTAATATTTGAGCAATGTATGAATGAAGTGTTGATTCAGTGGAGTACTTGTAAAATCCATAAAGTTCATATAGGATGTAAAATGCCTAAAAGTAATATGAATATTATATTGAAGTTGTATTTCAAATTTGTTTCTAGACTCAGAATATTCTTGATTAGTTGTTTTTCAACTATTACCAGCCTTGTGCATGTTAAGTTTTTGAAACTTAAAAAGAGCTAAATTAAAAATTTTAACTTTTTTTTAACACATTCTGAAATTTGTTTTCATTAAAATGTTACAGATAAAAAAAAAAAAATCCTTTTATTAATCTGAAGTTTATCAAAGGTTGATACAAAAGCAGTCAAAATTCAAATTAAGAGTAACCAACAATAAATAAAAATTAAACATGTCAAATATTTTCAACACTAAATGCAATGAACAATAGAAGCATATTACAGGTCATACTTTTATTGTAGCATTTAATCTTAATTAAAGAATTAAAAAGTTAAGAAAACAAGCAGGAATTATTAACAGCCAAATCATTTTTTTTTTTAGGAAAAAAAGAAAAAAAAAAAAAAAAAGGTATTAACCCCCCCCCAAGCTATATAATAAATGCTAACGTCAAGTGTGTCACACTTTTTCAACTTTACTTGTAGAGGCCATAGCCCAATATATCATGCCATTTTGAAATTGTGTTGACTGAACAAATTAAAAACATTCCAGGCCTGATCCAGACCCATAAACCTGAAAATTTTAGATTCCCAAGTTTTCATTACTGCAATTGTTTTTGAATTTTTTTTTTTTTTTACACATGATTTTTTATGACAACATTTTTGCACAATAATTTTTATAACTTGGAAATAAAAGAAATTGAAAAACCCAATCATGAAATAAAAATAAATGTTTGTGTGGAAAGTAAGGACCTACATACATCAAATTGTCTTTAGATTAAGTCGTGGCATAAGAATTATCATTGAGCTTTTAAAAGGTAAGCTTAAATATTAATGTAGTACTTAAATGCAGTAATTAATTTTGAGTTCTTCTGTTTATTGTTGCTTACCACATCTACTCCTCCATAGCTATTGTGATAATGGCCTAATCAAAAGCCATTGGCAGGAGCTATCTTAAATACCACCCGATAGGGTAGCTTTTTAGCTTATATATATATATATATATATATATATATATATATATATATATATATAAAATGGATTTTCCCCCGTCGGTTTCGTCGTATGACGATCTGACAGCTTAATTGATTCATTTATGAAATTTTGTGTGATAATCTTAAGTGGCACTTAAGACCCACTAGTGATTTACAAAGGAGGTCCCATATGGAGCAAGAGTGAGGATTGTGAGATGAGATCAGTTAGATTGGCTGACCTTTTAGATCTTGCACTTGCTTCTTGATGATTCAGAAAAGCCGATTTAAAACTGCCAAGTCCACTAAAACGTTGATATATATTTCATCTCTACACTTTGTTAATAAATTGCTCAGGTTTTATATATAAATATTTTTATTTTCCCATTTCCAATACCAGTTTGATTAGAAATTTCCTCATTTGTGGAATTTTCTTTCAGTTTCTTGCTTTCAATGTCAACTGTCATTTTTACATCTTCTTGAATTGTTTTTTTTTATTATTTTTTTTATAGCACTCTCTCAGTTTCCCCCTCACACTCAGTAACCCCTTGCAACTTAGTGCCTTTATTGCTTGGCTCGAGGTGAAATGATTAAAAGTTTGTTATTATCCATTTTGCATCAGAGAAAGAAAAGACATTACAGTGTTATGAGCTGATAAAGTGTGTGTGTATATATATATATATATATATATATATATATGTATGTGTGTGTGTGTATGTAACCCCTGGCAAAGATTATGAAATTAGCACACTTTGAGGATGTTTGCCTTGTTTCTTTATTTTACATTAAATAACCTAATTAATAAAGACACAAAACATTTATTTCATAGATGAACATTCTGGCTTCATAAAATATACCTTAAACAATGTTAAATTATTTAAATTAATGGTATAATTTTCCCCAAAGATATGGAGAGGAAAATATTATGGAATAAACCAATGTGAAGGAAAAGTTATGAAATGATTTTATAATTTGCATTCCTAAAACAAATACTAGCAGAAAAACTAGATATGCAAATTGGTCTAAATTAAAAGAGAGTTCTTACTGACTTCAATGAGTGGTTGAATATACCGAATTGAAAGGAAACCTGGTTCCTACAAGACAATTACCAATTGAAACAATGGAAAGTGTAAAACACATTCAAGAAGGCACTCCATAATAGAATGTGGAGAAAGATGTTGGTTGTTCCCAATCAGTCGGGTCTAAAACTTGGGGCAAATATAAAGAAATGGGAAGGTTAAAAAAGGGAACCATACTGGTAGACCATGAAAGAAATTAAAGGGTCAAGATAGAAAATACAAAGCTATACATCTTGAAAATAGAAAATGTACAATAAAAACTAAAAAAAAACAAAACAAATAGGTTGAAACAGGAGTCAATCTTTGTAACAGAACTGTAAGAAATTGGCTGAATGAAACGGGATTTGCATACAGAAAAGCCAAATGAATTACTGCACTAGCACACGGATAGAAGAAAAAAGGGTTAAAGAGAACTAAAAGGGAAACAATCATGGCATGTGGATGATTGGATAAAAGTGATAGAGTCAGTGAGGAAACAAAAACCTACATTGGCCAGGGCAGTGATGCTGGAACTTGTGTCTGGTGCCATTCAAATGAAACATGAAAATTACTGTCTGAAGAAAACAAGTAAATTTCACAACCAATTCAGGATATGGAGCTACAGGTCATTTAAAGGATCAAGGAGGATGGTAAGCATTATTTCAACAATAAATACACACGTGTTGAAATCTTGGATAATTTTCTCATTCCATCAATATAAAATTGGTTTTGTGATGAAGACAAAGTCATTTATCAGGATGACAATGTATCTGGTCACAAAACAAAGGGGATTGACACTTCAGGAAAGGCATAACAAAACAAATCAATGACATAGCCACTATACAGTCCAGATCTAAATCCAATTGAAAATTCATGGTAGAAACTTAAAAAAAAGTGGTTCATGAGACAGCTCCATCCATCCATCAAAAGATCTATTAGCCACTATTTGGGAATGTTGAAACCACTTTGATAAAGAATATTGCTTTTAATTAGTGAGATCCATACTGGAAAGAAATAAGGTTGTCATAAGAGCTCAAGGAAGGGTAACTAAGTATTAATTTGATATTATTTTGTTGATGAATTTCATAATTTATTCTTCAATGTTCATTTATTCTATAATATTTTTCTCTGAATGACTTTGAAAAACTTTAAATAATTTGTAGTAGTTTAAGATATATTTTCTGAAGCCAGAATGTTCAGCTATTAAAATAATGTAGTTTGTGTCTCATCTGTAATTAATTCATTTGCCAGTAATATCTTTTATGTTATTCACTGGAACTTGTGGAAATTCTTCTTTGTTCTGTACTTTGAATGTGATTTCCACCCACCCCCAAATGGACCATCCTTACATGCCACAGGATTTTAAATTTTGTTAGAAACAAAGAGTGTTGAACTGTTACATGATATCTGTCCTCCTGTATGACAGCAAATGCTGGACCATTTACTCAAAGATGAAGAGCAGATTTGAAGTAACAGAAAGGTGGTTCTACAGAAGGATGCTGAGGATACCATGGAGCAAATGTGTGAGCAGCAACAAAGTTTAGAAGATAAGGGAACTAAAAGGAAATTTAAACTTAACATCAGGAAGAGGTAGTTGAAATTTATGGAGCACGTAATGTGGAAGGAGGGCTTGGAAAATCTGATACTCACAGGACAGAGGGAAGCAACATGTAAATATACTTGATGAGCTTGAGGAGATGGATGGTAGAATAGTGTTTGAGAGAAATAACAAAAAGACAAACTTATTAAGAGCTACAAGAGACATGAAGATGTGAAGGGTCATGATTGCTTATGTCCTGAAAGGACATAGGCATATAAAAAAAAAAAGCAGTAATGGGGTAGGGATCTGGCCATTTTGTATACCGAGAATTTACTCTAGTTGATTAATCAAAGAGAAAAAGAAATATTTATAGGAGATTTATATTCTATATTATTTGTTGTTGCCCTATTCTCAAATTTCACTTGTTGGTCTTTGGATATAAAATAAATACATAAGTTTGTACACACAATTATCTTTTTGCATTGTTTTGAAATAACACAGTTCAACAAAAAGAACTGATTATCGTTTTTTTTTGTTTTACTTTAACATGTTTGAAACATCTGTCCTTCTATGACAACTGATCTTATTGCAAGTGGCAAGTAAACAAGTAACATAAATTAATTATAATTTACAAAATGCCAAAACTCTACGTAACATGATTAAGTAACAATTTAGTAAAGTATAGAATCCAATCTATTTTTTCCATATAGTGATCCCTCACCTTCTGGTGAGGGTGGGACCTATGCACTGTATATACGTGGTATTTCAGAGAATCTGTATGATTCCATGTTAGTTTATAGTAGTGATGATAAAGAAGTGGTTCCACTATCTGCAAGTACAATTCTAGAAAGCCTCCAAATAGCCAATAAACTTGGAAATTACTTTCTTACAAATGATAATGTTGAACGAACTGTGCAATTCCAACACGATTTGAAAATGATTATGGCACATAATGAAGAATCATATAAAGAACTAGCAAAAACAAAATCACAGTGTCTGATAACCGAAATTGTATTCGAAACAAAAGAAACACAAGATGTTAATTTTATTCAAGATACACATGAAGATATATCGCCATTAGATATTTCCAGTGACAAGAGTAATTTTGCGCCACCAAAAAACAGAAAGCGGACACATTTACTGTCAAGTAGTGACACTGAATGATTATATATATATGTAAATTCATTTGTATATGAAAAGTAACATTTTTTTATTAAATATATTTGGATGGAACCTATCTAATTTTCATATGTACACTATATTCTTTTTACACATTTTTGTCTATTCTTTTAAAACTGCTGTTTTTACCAAATCATACTTATTATAAAAACCCAGGTTGTGTGTGTGTGTGTAGGTTTATATATTGGATCAGATTTCCTACATTTTTCAACCGATTTCAACAAAACTTCACAGGACTACGTAAAATTACCTTGTGGTGGATCTGAGAGTGCCAAAAATTAGAAAAACAATTGTTTTTGCACACGAAATCAATTTGAAAACACGATTAAGAGGTATCACTTTCGCGGAATGAAAGGGGGACAACTCATATCAAGTTATACTTATAAAACCCAGGTTGTTTGTGTGTGTGTGTGTGTGTGTTCGTTTATATATGGGATTGGATTTCCTACATTTTTCAACCGATTTCAACAAAACTTCACTTTTTTTTTTGGCAGGTAGTGTTTCTTATTGTCTTGCACACTTGTTTCTTTATTTTTACATTCATAATGCTTTAAAAATTCCATTTACAAGACAATTGTTTATAATAAAATTCTATTCAATCGGTCGACTCATAACGATTGAAAACAATGTTTTTGTTTGAGTTTGACCAATTCGTAACCCCCCCAAAAAATAATTAAGACATGCGTGTCCATCAACCTTAAACAATCTTTGTCAATTTTATTTTTCAGTCTTTATGATGGTCGATACTTGATCTATCTCTTACTGTTACATCCCGGGCAACACCGGGCTCTACTGCTAGTGCTAAATAAAGCACAAATAGTCAAACATATATATATATATAAAAAATTATGAAAAAACTTATATGAATCAGAATTGTTTCAGAATCTAAAATGTGATTACAAATAAATCTTACAGAAATGGGTTGATGTTTGCTAAGATTTTTCATTCTTTGAAACTTATTTGTAGACATTGAATGTTTATTATATCTTTTTTTAATTACTTTTCTATTTTTTCCTCAGGCAGCACATTGCTGGTCTTGTTCAACATTTATTAATTTAAAATTATGTGTAGAATTCATCGACACAATAAATATACACATTATATATCTAACTTATTTGTCAAATAATTAAGTTTATCTTTGCTGTAAGGCATTTTTTTTTTTTTTGAGTGACTCAATTCGAAAAATGATAGATCAATTGAATATAAAATATTAATAATGAATGCATGTACAACATGTCATTTATTTGCATGCAGACTATTCCCCCCATCTTTGTTGTTATCACATCTTGGCCATTGTGCACACTGGCCTTCATCAGGAATAAATACACAGGGAATTCCAAACTGAACCTTTTATTTAATCTATAGGAGTAGATGGTCCTTGGTCCACTGGCTAAATCTAGGGATAGTCTGTCTAGTTTTTATTTTTAGTACAGATCAGTTATTGCACACTGCCCGAACCAGGGATTGAATCTGAGTGTAGAGGGTTCTCATTCCATTGCCCATGTTTAGGGATATCTGGTTGAGTTTTTATTTTTAGTACTGATCAGTTAACGGAAACAAGACCAGCAATAACTGAGTAAGTATATACTGCCTGCCCCAGGAATTGAACTTACAATTACTATGTCACTAAATTCACAAACCAACACTTTAATCCACTAGACTATTGTCCTGCAGATGTCAGTATTTGCATTTATATGCAGACTATTATCCTCATCTTTGCTGTTGAGTGTTATTTAATCTACAGAGAGAGAGAGTGTTGTTCTTTCACTGACCATGTCTACACATATCTTGTCTATTTCTTACTGCTTACTCTATTTCTATGAGTGTAGTCCAAGTACACACTGCTTGGCCCAGGGATTGAACTCACAATTACTATGTCACCAAATTCACTAAGCTATTATCTTGTAGAACATTTGAGCATAGAATAAGCCTTTTTATTCAGACTGACATGCTCATCTTCATTGTTATACTCAACATTTCAGTCCTTGCGAACCCCCACCCACCCTTGTTAATTCTTCAAAAATTTATCATACTTGGTAACCTTCCTGGAATTGTTCCATTTATTCCATTCATGGGGATAGATTTCTCTCATTCTGGGAATACCTCATCTTGGATTTTGCCTTGATTAAATTATGTAAAAATAATCCCACATCATATGACATCAAACAAAATATTCTACAGGTTTCTTTTTTTCATTTTGATATGAAAGAAAAGGTCATGTTCTTTCATATTTCTGAGATTTCAACCTTAGAAAATTCATGAATAAATGCTCTGAAATTTATCAAAAAGGTTTAGCCACACAAAAAAACAAACAAAAACACTTTCAGGTTGAAAGTTTCAGCCCTTTACATCTCAAAAGCTGTATACAAGAACAACTGCTGTCAAGATTAACAATATAGAGAAAATAAAAGAAATAAATAAAAATAAATAGGAATAAATTTGGTTCGTTTTGTTGAACCAACAGTGAAGTTTCCATTAGCAATGAAATGATGCAAACAAAACCGTGTTCAAGGTGTGTGTATGTACGTGTGTGTGTGTGTGTGGGGGGGGTACTTAAGTGAGCAGGAGCGTAATTATTAAATAAAAACAAATTATTTTTTAAAATAAATACTGACACTTCATCTGCTGAATTTTGAAAGTTTATCTTTTATTTTTATTTTTTTTCCTTTTGCTGATGCAAAGATTTCCAGCGAAACTTTTTTTTTGTGCTTTTTACGACAAAAAAAAAAAAAAAAAAAAAACACTAAGAAGATGTAATTATGTTCAGTATATTCAAGAAGAGCCTAAACGTAACAAGTCTAAAATCTAAGACTTATGTGGAAATAATATTTCTGATGCCTCATCTGTGAAATATTTTCACTAATTTCTGACATTTTTTTTTATAGAAAATGAATTATTTACACTCGGACTAATATCCTCATCACAACCATTCACTTTGGGATCTCAAGTGTCGTGTAACAGTAAATGAACAATTACAATAATGGATTGGTTATGTGTCAGTGATGCTTGAAAAGAGCTTAAAGAAAGAATGGTCAAAATTCGAAAAGAGAAAAAAAAAAAAAAAACTAAAAATAATTAAAATCCGATAATCACTCAATACACTGTCAGGAAACAGTTTTAAAGCTTCCACCCTATATGCCTGGTTTTCATAAGAAGAAGAAAAAAAAAAGTAAAAGAAGAAGAGAAAAAAAAGTAAAAGAAGAAGAGAAAAAAAAGTAAAAAGAAGAAAAAAAAAAAAAAAAAAAAAAAAAAAAAAAAAAAAAAAAAAAAGCAAACAAATTTCCATTACTGTTAGAGAAGACCATAGTCAAAGAAAAGAAAACTAATAAAAAAAAGGGTTGTTTCTAAAAAGACTTACTATTTTGAATAATCACATTCATAATTATTTTAAAATAATAAGCTTTAACAGACCATTTTTTATAAGGCTTTTTTATTAAACAAACTCAATGTCAATAACCAGGCATGAAGAATGAATGACAATAACTTTCTTAACTTCTTTTCTGATAAAGAAAGTCTAGATAGGTAAATATGGAAAAAAGAAAAAAAGTTTTGCTTTAAGGATAAATAGATGAAGTGTCTATGCGTTATTGTTATTTCCAAAAATCTCATTACAATAATTTAAATCAGATTTTTGAAAAATCTGATGATTCCGCCATAACCATACTTCCTCCTTTTTACTGAAGAAAAAAAAAAAATGGATGAATTCAAGAGTCAAAAAAAAAAAAAAAAAAAAAAAAAAGAAATCTGTACAAATTACCGTTAAACACAAATTTGATGGTTAGTATACAAAAATATTACCTCAGATATAATTTTTAATTACTATTTGCAAGAAATTAACTTTAACAATATTTACTACCGTGAATAACGTTTTTTTTTTATAAAAGGTCAAAGTAAATCACCGTCATGAGGCTAGTGGGGGAGGGGAGAATCACTGAACAAAGACAACAGTTGGCACTAAAAATGTTTTGTTTTTTTTTAATATTTCATTATTAAATTTGATCAGGGTGGCATTTTTTTATCTTATCGTTCAACGAAACCTTTTTACTTGCACCTCATCTACAGAATATTATTTAGGCTTTTCGTTACTTATGTAAAAAAGTTAAATAAAGAAAAAAATATTTAGTGATTGAGTCAATAAACAATTCAAGCAATAAAAACTCGGTTATATTCCTGCCTTAAAATTACCTAAAAAGAGTAATTTTTACTTTACTTTTTGTTTGTTTCAAATAACAATCCAGTTGAACCAACACCTTTCATTTAACTGGGATGCAATGCCAAGAAGAAGGCGGGAAAAAAATCGTTGGATCCTTAGAGAAAAAAAATAAGAATGAGAAAGAACTGACTTTTAGAACGGTCCTCCTTTTATCAAGTTTGATCGAAATAACAGTTCAATGAGCCATATTTTCATTATTCACAAAAAATAAAAATGAAAATTTTCGAATAAAAAAGAAAAGAAAAATAAACCTTAACGCCGCAATATTTATTACTCAACAACTGCTATATTTTCCAACTCTTTTTCAAAAGATTTAATTATTTTAAAAAAATTAACAACAACAAACTGGTACTACCTATGAAAATACTTTTTAGTTTCTTTGCAATTGTTCATATTTTTGTGAAGAAGACAGACGAGAAGAAAGCGTTTACCAGAATTGGTAACACGATCTTAGCCATAATTAAAAAAAAAAAAAAAAATAAAAATAAATTAAAGCCGAAAACTAAAACCAGAAAAAAAAAAAAAAAAAAAAAAAAGAAAAAAAAGATTGCCTTTCAGCAGTAGACACTCATCAGGTTGTGATGGAGCTTTTTGACTTTTCCAAGGAATAGGTTACAAATTTTCATCACACACAGCGTCTAAGCAGTAAACACTTATACATCAAGGCAAATGTATGTGTCTGACTGTGTGTAGTGTACACACACACACACACACACACACTTGACTTGATAAAGTCCATCAGAGGACGAAACGCATCTGCTAAGTTTTCTTTATTCACATATCTTCTTATTGAAATTTAAAAGGTTTATTTGCCCAATGATAGCAATATTTATTCATGAAATTTAGATAAAAGCCGGTTCGTTCTGCGTCAATGTAAATAACTGGTAGCCGTTTCTTTGAAATATCCGGAATTTCAAAGTCTCTAGTCCTGTTGTGATGTTAAAAAAAGTAAAAAGCTTCAAATTTGCAACACTGATCGTAAGATCGAGTTGATGACTAAAGACTAAAAAGCGAAAGGTTTAAATTAAATAAAAGTTACCAGAGTTTGCAAATAGAAAACACCACAGGAAATTGGGAAAAAAAAAAAATTATAGGCAAGTACCACCGAACTGTTCGGGGAAGATTCGGGACAACTCTGGATGCTCTGAAAGACAAGTTGAGGACTTTATTTTGTACTAAGAAATGTTGTCAAGGTATGATTTTTTTTAGTGTAGTGACAGCAAGGAAATGTCGAAAAATCACAAGATGTCGCATTCTAAATTAAATGGCAAAAAATGTGAGACTGTTCACTTGTCCTCCTTTGAAAAAGGTTATATATCCATAAGGAAAATCTAGTGAAATGAACGTTCTTTTCACCTACAAATGCCATACGACTTTCGATGAGACAAGCGAATAGAGAGAAAAGGCTATGTGACGGCCAGTCCAGTGGAAACCACCCGCACAAGTTCAGATGTCAAGACGGAGGTGGTGTGATGTTTTCGGTGGGATTTAGAACCTAGTGATGTAATGAACCCATACTGCCAGATCATGTACAACAGATGACACCTCAAACATACATTGATTTTTTTAAAAGCACACACGGAACTATGCTTCAAAGATCCAAATGCCTTCAGAAAATTGTTTTATGCACGAAAATACTCCACCACATTCAGCAAGTAAAAATAATGGATAACTGAATAAAGAAAAACAAAAAAAAGGAATGGGGTAGGAGGGTAAAGAGACTGGCTGGTTTGTGTGCCCGACCGTAACCAGTTTGAAAATATGTGGAGCATTCTGAAGAGGACGGTTTACATTGGCGGACGAAAATTTACTAGCAGAAATGAACTTTGGAATGATTGTCTGGAGGTTGTGCATGCAGTCTTTCATATAAAACAGCTCATAAAGAAAAAAAAAACTATTTTCTAAACATGCAGCATATACTTCCTAAATGTCACCTTTTTGTCTTCGTTACAAGACATTTTTAAATTGTAAACGTTGTACAATTTCTGTAATTTTTAATTACAGGTTTCTTAGAATTTCTATAACCTGTCTGAGTGTCTAGTGTTAGAATTTGAAAATCCGGTAAAATTTAAAACTGTTACGGTAGCCACATCGTCAGAGTGAGTTTCAAATTCAATTCAACATATGTGAACTTTCGTACGAATTTTGAAAATTAGTCCGTGAATAGCTTCAATACTTTTCTAAAAATTACGAAAAATTATGAGTAGCAAATAATTAAAGAAGAAACAGTGCATAAAAATTTGACTCATTTTTTTTTTTAAACTTTGACATATTTGGTTGATCGATATGAAATATTTTTCTGATGACTTCAGTGTTCATCGGCGGAAAAAAAAAATTAAAAAGAAGTCATGTTTATCATTCCGTCAGATTGTCATCGAACTATGTGCAAAGTAAGCAAGGAATGAAATATTAATTTTTTTTTTTTTTTTTCAACTATACAAAATTGGGGAATAACGATATATTTGGAGAGATAACTTTTTTTTTTTTTACCTAACATCATGGGTGGGTATTAAATTAATTAATATTCACAATGAGTGATTACTGACGTTTTATGTTCAGACACACTTTTATTAAAAATAACTGAGAAATATCGCAACGAACGCTAGTCGCGGGAACAAAGTAGTCTGTATTTTACAATTCTGTAATTCAATTGGGAAGTCGTAGTACAAGGAATATGAAATACAACGTGGAAAATCATTTTGTTTTAATAGTAAACTGGAAAATAAAAAAATTATATTTCATAAAAGTTGACCTGAAAATGTTATGCCAAATTAAAAAATAAATAAAATAAAAACTTAAAAAGCTATCACTACCTAGAATTTTTTTAATTGATTAAAAAACGGCATCATAATTGTGTCTATGATAGTGCAGTAAAGATTTTTTAAGTGAACAAAAAACGAACACCCCCCCCCAAAAAAAAACCCCACGTAGGCGACATTTAAGCGCAAGATCAGGATTCTCTTTGATACAGCTGACGACTAGAGAATCACGTGACCAAACACCTCTCTTCTTCCCATAAGTAGCAAAAATTAATATAACTTGCATTGTAACTGCCAGCCGTAAACGAATTTCCGTGTTTCTTGCTTTGATTATGAAATTGTTAACGTACAGTGAGATTTTGCATTAACAAAATCCACAAATACTGACGATATAAAAATAAAGAAACTACATTACATTAGTTTTTACTAGGTATGTCTCCTTGTAATGATTACAAGGAGACATACCCAGTAAAAACTTTACCGTTTTACTTAGAGAGACAAAAAAAAAAAAAACGGAAATATTCTTGGCATTTATTTATTCCTTTCTTAGCTACCCTCATAATTTTTGAGCAAGCATTTTTTTTTAAATAGGAAATAAAATACAATTTTAAATTATAAAACAAAAATTAATTATTAAAACGAAATAAAAGGCCGGATCTACCTTCTTTACCTTTTTGTACATGAAGATTTGTAACAGAAATATATAGAAAAATAGCGTCTAAAATGCATTCCTAGTTTGTCTAAAATTATTACACAAAAAGGCCGAAAAACTTCTGGTGTAACATTTCCCCACTGAATGCATTCCTTTAATTTTTAGTCACATAAACGTAAATACCACGTTTTTCGTAGTGTTTCCAGAGTACATTTTTCATCATGTGCAAAAATACACAAAATTTGGCATAGTAAACGCTACACTTAGAGGCCAGGTAAAAAAAAAAAAAAAAGTAATTTAATATTATTTAGTAAGCTAAGAACATTTCGGACATTAAGGTACTCGGAAAAAAAAAACTTACATGGTCAAGGTCATCATAAAACATTAACAATGAGAAAAATAAAAATGACAGATGAACGAGGTATAATGAAATTTTACAACCATCCCTAAAGAAAGAATAACAGTTTATTTGCTGAAAAAAATAATCAATTGACAGATTATTAGAATTTTCGTAATATTGTTTTAGAAAAAATACGATTGATCGATAAGTTAACTTGATTTAGTAGGGAGATCAAAAACTGAAACACGAGTAAAATTTAAAAAAAAAAAAAAAAAAAAAAATTGATAAAAAAAAAAAAAAAAAAACCCCCATAGTAAAGAAATATAGAGAAATAAATAATTAAACAATTATTTCGAAACCTCTACTTACTAGTTGCTAGAAATAATCTTGATATGCTAAAATTAATTAATTAATGTGATAAAAGTTGAAATGACAAAAAAAGAAACAAAAAAAGCCAAATTGTTAAGGTCCGGAATTTTTATTTATTGCAAAGAAAAGGACTTCAATTTTCATCCATATCAAGCTAAAACTAACACAATTTCAGAACTCCATTCAACATTTAAGATTTAAGAATATTGTTTCATTTTTTTCCATATAGAAATCTCCCCTTAGCAAACATGTTTGATATGACTATGAATTTTTTAAAACAGGAGTAGGAAACATCGAAGTGTCGCAGTAGTTATTTTATAAATTATAAAATACGAGTTTAAAAAACAAAGTAAATAAAAAAAAATGAAGCAATAATAAAGTAAGTTGCAAATAAAAACATGTTGCGAATTAAAAGAAACACAACAAAACATCCATTGCTCACATCTTGACAAGGTTTTTTTTAATGATGAAACAAAGTTTTTTTTCCTTCTTTCAAAGTTATTGTTTTTCTTCCAGTGAAGACACGCACGCATTGGCGATCGTATCCGAAAAAGCAGCAAAAAAGAGCAGAAGAAAAAAAAAAAAAAAAAAAAAAAATTATCTTACAATTCATTAAATTAAATTCTTCGATTTATCTAATAATCAAAAGTAAAAGAAGTGAGAGAAGACAAAGAAAACAAATAAAAATTATAATGATAGTCACGATAAAAAAAAAAAAAATATAGCAAAAAGTGAATAATGAGAAAATTAAAGAGTGACACCGACGAGAAATCCGTTTGTTTACTCCCGTCGTTTCCTGGAACATTTTTTTTTTTTTTAAATAGAGACGGGAGCGGAATTAAGTTAAAAAAGAAAAAAAAAAAAAAAGAGAGAGAGAGAAGGAATGTAAAACTGAGCAACACGTGAATGACAGAGGTTTGTTTACATCTTAAAAGCAGCCACGTGCTCTATCTCCTTCCCGCCTTCTCTTCTGGTCACGTAGTCTGAGGTTATTTCGTAAAACCATTAACATCACCGGATGGCACCAGGGGCACGTTGCCCTGACCTCAAAATCAACTTCTCTTTATCAATTGTAAGGCGTTTTACGTTCATAACATCAGTTGTTTTAAAAAGCAAAAACTATTTTTTATATATTGAGCAAAAAAATCGTCTGTTCTCCAATTACCTAAATTAAGATTAAAATGAATAAAGAAAATAAAACCATGCACGCCCGCGCTTGCACACACATATGTAATTTCGATTTTTTTCCCCCAAATTTCTAGCTAGTTTATCGCTCCTTTTTCATCTTTTAAAAAAGTTTAGCATTGAAAATTAACCGCACTTGAACGATTTCAATTTTTTTTAAAGTAACAATAAGCAAAACAATTAATAAGATAAAAAATATCCAATGATAAAAATTTGATAGTTTTTTAGTCTCTAGTATCTGTAATACACACAAACATATGCTTCATCCGAAATAAACATTTTACAGTCAAACTTTCACTAAAACCATTTTATTTTATTAAATTGTTTTTAGTGGGACATAAGAAGCGTTTAAGATTTACTAACTTTTTTAATCTCCAAAAAGTAATTAACGGATTACGTGTTAAAGAGACTGATTCTTCTAATAATTGATGTGAATAATCAACATTGCTATTTTCGCCATTCTAAATAAAAATAGCATTAATTTTTCTAGTTTTACTTTTCCAGGGGTGAAAGCGTAAAATTATAAAGAAACGAAAACTGAACTGACGAAAAACCATCATCTCTAAAAAATTAAATTATGGACAAATTGCAGCGTAACAACAGTATTTTTAGAACACGATCGCAAGTCTACGTTTTCCATTGGTAGATGAATTATTAAATAAGAAGTAATGTCGAAGAGCAACGAAAATAAAAGTAAAAGGTAAAGTAGAAATAAAAACAACAGAAAAAAAAAACAAATATAAAAAAGATAAAATAACCCTAGAAACCTGCTTGACAATTACGTTGTTATAGTAACGACACGACAACCGCTTTAAAAATGAAAGTGCAAGTTGTTTAAAAGTAAAACAATGGCTTTAAAAATAACATGCCATTTCAAGCAAGGCTTACAAATTTAAGAACAGCAGTTGTTTTTGTTTGGAATACAGAAATATTCATGTGCTTTTTAATTTGATTTTAAAAAAAAAAAAGAAAAAAAAAGCTAAAACAGTAACTAGTGTTGAAACTTCATTGTTATTGTTTAACTTTGATTTTTTTTTTTTTATAAACAAATTTTATTTTAAGAAAGTGCCTCCTGTGCGTTAAGAAGACTTACAGAGCAGGCATCTTAACCGTGGCAAAATTTACCAAAATTAGAAATAATGTTAACAATTAATGACAACGGTAATAATAACTAATAATTAGAAGAGGGGAAAAAAAAAAGAAAGTCTGTTACATCATTTGACTTGGTATATTTACGGGGCATTTTTTAATTAAACACAAAAAATTGATTGCAAGTTTTTCTGGATATTATAACATACTTCAATGTAGAAAAATTTAACAATGAACGATATTAGATTGCAATAAGTGGAATACAAAAGAAAAAAAAATCTCGTACTAACGGTAACCAAAAGATATTCATTAGAAAAACGAATTTTTAATTTAAAAAAAAAAAAAAAAATTCACCATTTCAAATTTCATGAATAATTTCTTTTGCTTATTTTAGCCATCGCAACTGAATTTTCTCAATGACGAAAGGCCACTATATTTTTTTTTCAAAATCTCTTATCACATCACAAAGTATAAAAAAAGAGTCGAAAAAAAATGTAAAAACGCGAATAATAGTTACTTACAAGATCGAAAGATTGCTAATGTCAACATAATTATTTAGTAGAAAAACAATATTAAGAAGCTGAGGGAGGTGATCCATTTGAAGTTTGAACCATTAATTATTAGCTCTGTTGAGAGAAGTTAAAATTTCATCACGAGAGTACAAGTTTTTTTTGTTTTTTTAATGGCAATCCATCACGCATTAACCTTTTTTCTTGTTTGGTAAATTGGTGGAGAAAGGAAAGTATCTCTGGACCCTAATAAGTAGAACTGCTAAAAAATAATGTCCCAACATTACGAAAGTCATTAGATTGATAATTTAATAATAATAATTAATGTAACAGTCTTAAAGAATGTTTACATTTCAGATTTCATCTTTCCTTCATTAAATGTAATCGGCAACAAAGCAGTTTATTTTTTTCGTCGAGAAGAAAAAAAATCAACACGTGCTTGATAAAGCTAAAATAGTAATTCCGAAGAAAATGAACGTACCACTTTCGGCGTATTTATGTTTCTTGATAACGAAACAATGCGAATCATTTCCAGTTTGTTCTTTATTTTTAAAATGCTTTCATTAGAAATTGTTTTAAAAACTTTTTTTTTTTTAATAAAAATAAATATTACGAAAACATTGAAAAGTTTAAAATTCACTCAGAAAGCATTCTATAGTAAACAGAGTCACCCGAGGTAAAAAGATCACGTGACAATCGTTACTAACAATAACAGTCGGAAACAATTGCCGGTGTGGAGGATAAAACCACAAAAACAAAACTTTTTTTTTTTTTTAAAAAGTCTGGTTTTAATTTTTATATTTTCAATTTTACACTGGACAAAATCTCAAAATTGGAAAAAAAAAAAAAAAAAAAATGTTCTAACTTAAAAAACAATTTGAAAAATAATTAATTGAACCAACGTATCGAAAGAACGAGTCAAATTGGTGGTGGTGGTGGATACGGGATAAATGTCTTTGTTGTTTTTTTTTTTAAAGACATAAATGAAAATTTAAACCGAAAAAGTTCAACAAGTGACTGCCATTGTCAATGCCAAACCCACGTGGTCGGATGACATTTCTAAAAATAAATATTTACCTGCGCTAAAGTTGGTAAATTTTAAATAAGTTTAAAAAAAATAAAGTAAAAATATACTTTTAGTGATTTTTTTAATAAAGTTAAAAAAAAAAAAGAAAGTCGACTCCTGAAATTTGTTTTTTTTTTTTTTCATTTTTTAGGGATCATCAGAATTTACACCTCGTGACCCTGCTCAAAGGCCGACGTGAAAAAAAAATACCTCTTAACTTAAATTTAACAAACGTTCGGCATAAAAAAAGGAAATAGGTTACTTATAATTTATAAAGTTTGAGACTATAATTAAAACTAGAAAATATTTTAACTTATTTTAAAAGTGAAAAAAAAAGTTAACTTTTTGGGAAATTTATTTGTTATTTTCATTTGGTTGGGTAAATAAATAAAATCACTTAGCAACGAACAAATCCGTATTTCTACGTCCATTTCGCTGTTAAAAACTAATGTTGGCACGACTTAGTTAAACGATAATAATAAGTATAAAGGAGATTTAGTTAAAATATTTCATATATTCAGTTTTAATCATAAAAAGTTTCTTTTTATTTTAGTTTATGGTGAAACTATCTTCCTCGTGGACGATAAATAATAATACAAACAAAGATAATTTCACACACGACTAAAAAAAAAGTGATCACATAGACCTATCAAAATAAAAAGTTTCGTAAAAACGTGCAAGCCGAATGCAATAGAAAAAATATATCTGAACGCAACAGGAAAGGAGGAGAGGAAAACAAACAAACTCACCGGTTTTTTGGTTCCTTTGTTTCGTGTAAATAGTGGCACTCCGCCACAAGTTGTCAGACAAACTAGACTACAAGCCGCCATAGCCGCAGCCACCTTCACTGCACATGCGCGATGCCACCTCGCTTGAATCTTGTCCCATCTACTTCTGTGGGACATTTTCATTCAGTTAATCATTAATATCATTTAAAATAAAACAAGCAAGAAAAAATTTTCAAATAAATTTAAAAAAATTATGAGAAATAAATATCCCAATAAAAATTATTTTATATATTTCAGTATCTATCTATCTATCTATCTATCTATCTATCTATCTATCTATCTATCTATCTATCTATCGTCGAATATGAATATTTTTATTAAAAATATATTCTACTTTACTTTTTGCTTTCAAAAATCAGATTCCCCGTATTTAATTATAGGTGTAATATACTCATTAGTCATTAGCTTTTTACAACGCTGATAGTTAAGTTCTTCCTTTCTTTATCAAATGACAACAAGTCTCCTTAAACTGGTACTCTAGATTATTATTATTATTATAATTTTTATTATTAGTTTATTATTAGTATTAGTAGTATTAGCTTTTTAGTTTTAATAAAAAAATCAACAAATATTTAAATTTGTAAGATAATTTAAAAAGCAGTATATTCTTTTTTCACTTTTCAGCTTTGAAAGTTAAAGTTACTTAAATGTTAAAAAAAATACCTATCATCAGTATTTTGAAATGTTTGTTTTTAAATTGTCTCATCGTTTGTATGCAGATAAAAAAAAAGGTCGTTTTCCTCGAGATGAAACACTGTATGAATGTGTGTCGCAGCGTTTGGCATCATTGGGAAGTGCGTGAAACTACACCCCGGGTTGACCCAAACCATGTGAGTGAATATGGGTCGATGGTTCTGCTAGCTAGCACGAAGTTACAAGTCATTGTGACAGAGGGTTTGAGCGTACTGGCCTTGTTCAATTCAAACTGTTGATCACGCCAAATGATGTGCTTTCTCCCAGAAACTGTGACTAATGTCAGTTTGTTCAGCATAGTTGTAGTAGTATGTATGAATCAGAAATTAGCTGTGTGGGTGTTACTGTCAAGCAAACACAAATGTGCCTGAGCAGGCATCTGTAATAGGGATTGGCTAGCCGACTTAACAGACACTACAGGTATACTCAGAAATCAGCGGTCAGCCATTCATTATGTAATGTGCAGGTAGCACCAACAGCTATCAGCAAATGAAGTAGAATCAACTCATGTTCAAATTTCCATGGTAGTTACACTCACTTTTTTTGCACAAATGCCATTTGGAAAGGTATGGAATATCTGCTTTTAAGTAGAAGCGTAAGCTGCGATCTCTAGCACTGAATGACAACCAGCCTAAGAGAATGAAAACTTTGAATTCCAAACTGTCTTTCCCCCAGGAAGTCATAGTAATTCACAGATAAAGAAAATTAATCTGTGGAGAGTCCTAATCGCTTTCGTCCTGGCAGGACAAAAAATTGTACAGTACGCGCATGTGTGTGTGTGTGTGTTTTACATGTGGTTGTAATACAGGTAGCGATCTTTGCATGTTACCATTAGGTAGGTGCCTAAAAAACGCAAAACCTAGGCTAAGAATCATTTATGTATTTTAAAAATGAAAAATCTTTTTTAAAGCTTTAATTTTATTTTTAGTTCCAGGCATAACAAAAACTCATGTACAATAACTTCGTATTACTGCATATGTCTTTTATATTTTTTTGTATCCATGCGCCCAAGTCGCAACAGAATGTGACACAAGGTCGGAGTTTAATGTGGGATTTCTAGAAAACTGTTCAAAAATTGCTCAAAACCCCTCGGCACTTCCCCCGTTGGGGACGCCTCAAGCGCCAAGTAATGATCCCATCTCCCTCCCGAATAAGAGGTACTGCCTGGAGGAGGCTCCCTGGGGCTTCAGCTAAAAATATTAATTTCAAAATGTATGTATGCGATAGTGAGTAGTGTACACACTGTCACAATGACAATTGACGCTAGAGAATTAAGAAGACGGATTGTACTGATAAAAATGACTTTATTATTAATTATATGATCAAATAATAATGATGAGATGATGGGTTAAAAAAATGAGACTGTGATTTTTGAGCTGAGATGGTATAGAAAACAGCACTACTTGGGACAGTTATAATTCTGACAAAGATTTTTTGTTGATTCGACTTTGTTAAACAGTGTTTAAAAACAGTAGTGAGTTTTTAGTAAAAGTAAAGTAAACCGTCTTTTTTTTTCTTAAATCGCGTTCTTTGAGTGTTTGTTACAAAAACAAAATACTGGAAGAAGGCTTACGGGACTTATTGTTTTGTTGTTGTTAATAATTCAAGTATAAAAATAATTATTAAATTAATAATAATAATATTAATAATAAAAGTATAAAAATAATTAATATTAATAAAAAAGAATTATTGTAGAAACTTGTTGTCACTTGATCTCCAGCATATGGTGTGAAAACACAGGTTAAGAATATTATGCTGAGATTTATTGTTACTTGATCTCGGCGAGTAGAACTGACAAATTTGAAAATAATCTGCATTTTTCTCCTTGTCATTTGTCAGTTTTTACGTAAACTAACTTCGCCACGTCCATTCAGTTTCAAACAATGCTTTCAATTGCTCGGTCTCCCGCCATCGTGAGACGAGAAATCAGAAAATTAAAAACATTGTTGTTGTGGCGCTTTTTAAAACTAAAAAAAAAAAAAGAAAACATTTTGTCATTTTTCTGTTTCCAAAGAAACAAACAAAAACTAATAAAACGCTACATTTTTTTTCAGGTATAATAATTTATTTTTTTTTTTATCTTACAGCATTTCAATAAACTTTACAATTACATCAAAGAAACATTTTCATAAGATAAAGAGAACTTCTTTGCAGGTGGTTTTTAAACGGGAACTTGAATTTGCTTAAATTGCTCCTCCCTCATCATTGACGTACTCCATTAAATGCATTCGTAGCAGGACCAGTTTATGCTACGGGTGCTCATTTTCGTAATGTTCATTAACATCTTTTTTCTTTGATATTAGCAGAAATATCCCTGTTGTGATTCTAGGATTCATTTTCGTTCATAATTAATTTCGTACTCATACTGATTTATTTTAACTTGAAATACGTTTGAAATACACGTTTACATCAAGAGATTTATGAACATAAAAAGTAAGAAGATAAAAAAAAAGTTATGTGTATTGTTAAGTACGAGCATCCGTAAATTGGAATGGGCGTCCGCTCATCCACTGCAAAAACTGGGAGAATTATGGGTAATTAAAATGGCGCTGTAACTCAAAAGCGGACATCACCCATTTTTTTTCAATCAAAGTTTTTCGAAATTCATACGACAGGTAAGTACACTTTATAAACCCCACCTTTTTCGTTACTTTATTGTGATTCGCGCTGAAATAAGATTGTTTGTTTTTTCTCCATTCCGGGATTGTATATTACTGTAGGCCTGTTTTGAGAGAGAGAGAGCGAGGAAGAGAAAGAGAAAATGGATTAACGTGTACAATAACAAAAAAGTCGAACCTTTTTTGCATTTAAATATTTAGAAAATCATACAAAATCACTTCAATTTGATTGAAAAATTTCAGTTATTTATTTGTAAGATTTACTGTTTCATCATTTTTTTTCGGAGTTGTCGCTGTTATGTTTTTTATTCTTGTTTTTCTTTCATTGTCAACTTAAAAAGAGAGTTTGTTTACTTTTTTGCTGTGTCGTCTGTTTAATTCTTTTGCTCAAAAAAGTGAAAGTGCTTCTTCTTTTACTTTCACGTCTCGACTCACTTGTTATTAATTTCTGGAAATAATTACGACTTCATTTATTTCACGAAAGAAAGACAATATTCCGTTTATGAAGTTCATGAATGAAATATATCTTTGAGGAAGTTTTAAAAAAATTATTTTAACTTTAAGTAGTTAATAAAAAAAGTCATCTTGTTGCTTAGCTTAGCTTTTAGTTACAGATTTTCTTTTCTTTTACCTAAGAAGATAAATAAATAATTAATAATGATAAATATTATTTATATTATTATTATTAAAGAATTTATTTATTTTAATTTATTGTTTCAAAGGATTTTTTTTAAATTATATTTTTTATGAAATGTCAAAAGATCCTGAAAAGCAAAGCCGAAAGTAAAACTAATACAAAAAAATATTACAATATAATAAATAAATAAAAAAAAATTTAAATGAATATTTTTTCAAGCCCGTCTTTAAAAATATTTATGTATGTAAAAAAAATTGTGAATGAAATGAATGAACGAATGTATGTATGTATGTATGTATGTATGTATGTATGTATGTATGTATGTATGTAGTTAGGTTATGTGTGTGTGCGTAGATAAGTTAAAGTTATGTGTGTATTTATGTAGTTAGGTTATGTGTGTGTGTGCGTATTTATTTTTTGTGAGCATAGATCGAAAAAAAAAACAAACAAAAAACGCTGGATAATGTTTGTTTTGTTTCGTTTTTAGCGTTGCCGTTAAACATGGGTTGAAGAAGTGTGGCCATTATTAAAAATCTAAAAGTAAAAAACGAATTGCGCAAAAAAAGTCGCAAACACAACAACTGTAGTCAGTGTACTGTACGATATTGTCTGGAATCTTTAATTAAAAATGTTGATGTCTTCATCATCATCATCATCATCATCAACTTTATTGTTAACTTATTCATGCTGATAGTAGTAGTACTAGTAGTAGTCTCATAATCATTTACGTTTGGGTTGGAATCAAGAGAGGTCACGAAGACTTGCGAAGGAAAAAAAATCGTTCATAAATCATGCCCCTTGCGATCAGTGTTGTTCTTGTTTAATCGCCGTTACCAAACTGTATATACGTTTCATTAATAATTACATTTACAATCATCATCATAAACCTAATCGAAATGAATATAGTTCATGATGGGGAATTTGAATTAAAAACAATCTACGTTAAAGTCCAAAGAAAAAAAAATATTCTCTTACATACAACAAACTTTAAAGTTTGCTTTAAACTCTGCTGTTAGTAAAGAAAGAGTAAAATTATATTAAAAAATTTAATGAAATTAATTGTTTTTTGAAGAATATACCTGACTGAAATAATATTAGTCTTCTTATTTCATTGACTTAAAAAAAAGGAATTAAACAAAAAAAACTTGATGTTTGCCTTTTTAGCCTTTAACAAGAAGGATTACCTCAATATTCAATATTTTTATTTTTGCTCTGAAAAATTTCTTGCTATATACACACAATTTTAATTCATTTTTGGTCCTTTGGATGATGTTACAAATTCGAGAGAATTTTTACTTGTTTCTATTCTTCTTTCTCACAGCTGAAAAATGTATTTTTAATTTGCTGTTTTCCTTTTAATTTTTCTGGTGAAAAACAAATTTTCACCAGAATAATTTATAAAGCTACTACTGTCTGTATTGCGTGCATAAAAATGTAGTGTAGTGGGAAAATTGTAAACATTTTTTTGGACTTTAAAAATGTTATTTGATGATTAAAAATTGGTCGAGCTGACGGAGTTGATAATAAATAAAAGAAAAGTTTTGTAATCTCTTCTCTTCTGTTTCTTTAAAAAAACAAAAACTCACCCTCTCCTATGAAAAATAAAAAACAACATAACTGACATATACGGTTAGTTTTTTTAAAATGTAATTGAAGAAAGTTACATGCTTACGCACACATACTAGGTTTTAAAACAAAAAAAGAAAAAAAGTTTGTAGATATAGAAATTATGCGTACATTTTTCTGCGTGTAGATGATACACACGCACTCCAAGAACCCCTGAACTGTTGTTGTTCGAAAAGTTCGTAATAGATTTTTTTTGTAATGCACTCTAGAATATAAAAATAAAATCATTTTTAGTTTAATAACTAAAAAAATAACCTGCCTTATCTTCTTACATATTTCATTCTGTGATGCTGTTGCCGCCAAACCAATCAGGTGGTAAATGAGAGAGAGAGAGAGAGAGAGAGACAGACAGACAGACAGACAGACAGAAAAAGAAAGAAAGAAGTCTAGACAAAAAGCAGCGCACTTGATTTCATCAGTCTCTTTGGAAAATGCAGAAACTAAGTGTGTACACTTGATGTTTATTTCATAATGAGTGACACTTTCTAGCTAGAGAAAGAAAAGAAACTATATCACCAGTGGTTGTTTTCTTGTCTCAGGATCATCCTGCGTATTTCTTGTTAAAATTTTTTTTTCTAAAACTTTCTGATTTCCCGTATTTATTTTTGTTGATTTTTTTCCTTCTTCAGAAATTATTCTAAAAAGTTCTCAGATCTACTTATTTCCCAAATTCTGGGAAAATTATTTTTTCTTGGTCGAGTTGAGGAGTTTATTTATTTTATTTTTTTTTTTATCATTTCTCGTATTTAGATCGAAAAATAAGGAAAAACACTTTTTCATTGCATTTCTAATTCATTGTCGTAAACTTATATTAATCTTCCAAAAACCTTAAAATTACTTTTTGATTGTTGTTGCTGCGTTGAAATGTACCTATCAATAATTGAGAATTTGTCTTTCATACAAAATATTTATGCTTTTTAAATTAAATAATAATTCAATCAAAGGAATCGTTTCATATTTACAGTTACACATAATAAAAAATCGAATAAAATTTTATACTTTTTGTTTTTGTGTATTATTGTGTGTATGTTTGGGTGTGTGGTTTCATATTACGTATTTGCCGATGGCATGTCATGTTGTCTTATAGTCGTGATGATGATGATGACGACGACGATATATATGTGTATGTATATGGGTGTGTGTGCGCGTGCAAGCGTGTATTTTTCGATTATGAAACCAATATATTAGGCCCCTGATCTGTCTTTTCTTTCTTCATCATACATACCACTCATCGTTATATTCGTTAAATGTTGAATGCTCCTTCTTACGTTATGACCTGTGTGTGTGTGTGATAGAGAGAGAGAGATGGAGGGAGGAGGAAGGGAAAGAAGATGTACAAAAATAAATATTATTGTCACCGTCATTATCATCATGTAAGTTTGATCCAAGCTGTTTCTGATAATATTTAATTTATTTCATCCAAAGGAAAGAAAGAGCTGTTGTTTATCTCCTCTTCATTCCTGTTTTTTCGTCATCTCATCTTATGTCCACGTCTTTTCAGTCTTCCTTTTTTGTTTTCTTATTGCCAACTATTTGTCATTTTTTTCTTTATTCCAATCGCCACCGCCACTACCACCGCCGCCAGCAAGATCTACCTCTGATAAGTGTGCGCAAGCTTGTTTGTATGCGTGTGTGTGTGGAGAAAGAGAAACAATAAGGTGTTGTTGGTGACGGTCGTAGAGAGGGGCAACATCATCATCTTCATCATATATAAATGGTGGTCGCTGGGCGTCGTTGTCGTGGTCGTGGTCGGTTGACCGGTCGCTCTTCATTGATTATTTTTATTCTTTGTGTCGACAAGGCGCCAGATCGCACGTCCTTTGCACACACTGAGCATGATAGTTCAACACAGACTGCACTTAAACACTATTTGACTCATCCTTACTCCATTATTTCAATTGATTTAAAAATTTTTCCACCACTACCACCACCACCACCACCACCACTCTTTCTCTTTCTTTCCTTTCATTTTTGCAGTGCGTGTGTATAGATATCGTCGTCATCACCATCATCATCTGCATCCCTTGTTGTTATTGTTGTTACTGGCAAAAAGGGATGAACACAGATTTCTTCTTGTCTCCCTGTTATCTTTTTCTTCTTCACCTCCAAGAGGCCATCATCCCTTCTTTGCATTATTTGCCAAAAAGACTGATTCTTCTTCCTTCAGTCGTCGTAAAACTTCTCTCTTCTTCACTGAATGAGTCATACTGACTTCTTGGATATTATTATTATTAACTTTTTACTTTCCTTAAAAATCATCCGAAGTATATGCAGATTTTAAACTTTTTACTAGGTGAGTTGTGCATTTCTTATTCTTGGTTATTATTATTGTTTCTCTCAGTATAATCACTCAGTCAATTGAAGAGGGGAAAAAAGAAAAGGAAAAAAAAAGACATTTTTTTTTTATTTCTATTGTAAAAAAAATAAATAAAACTACAGAAAAGAGACGTTAATTTAATAAAGTCGTCCCTGGACAGTTTTTTTGGTATCTACTGGACTGTTGAGTGGACTGATGATATATCTGAATATTTTTTCTTAACAATAGTACTACTTATGATCATTATTTTTTAATTTTGTATAAAAATAAAAATGTAACATTATTATTCATAACTGACTATTACAATTTTAAAGGATTTTTATTTTACTACAAAACAAAACAAGAAAACATTCATTACTTTAAGATTTTTTAATAAAATCATTTTCAGAACTTTTCTTTATGGAAAAAAATTACAATGTGATTTATTTGCTTTAACTTGAGTTGAAGAAAAGTTGATAACCTTGTGCATTTTAAAAAAAAAAGTGTTTTTACTTTTAGTCGTTGAATGAATTTTCGATTTATGGATTTCGATGTTTTGTTTTCGTTTTTTTTTTCATTTTAAAGTAAAAACTATTTTGTCTCAATATTTTTCTCTGATTTTTCATCTATTTATCCATCTATATTTATATGCATATGATTACAATTAATAATTACATTCATTACATTATGGAGCTACTACTGAAAAATGAAAAAAAAGTTTGACAGTCTGGTCTGATGCATTGTAAAAAGTAAATATTTATTTACTCTCAGAAAACATTTAAATATTTCCTAATCATGCTTTATTTGAATGTTCTTTTACTTATGTTTGTTACATTCAAAACTTGAGCTCACTCGCTTGTGAATCCTGATGAGATGACTAAAACCTAAGCCGTGTCCAACAATGACATGTTGTGTTGGGATGTTTTCATGCATTCGTGCCTCTCTCTCTCTCTTTCTCTCTCGCGTTATGAACAACAATTTTCACTTGATACTTTCATCGTTATCGAGAATAGTCGTATTATTATTAATTTATTACTTTTATTTTTGCTCTCGTTAAGGCTTTTGTACGCATTAGTAGCAATAATAATAATAATAATAATAATAATCATTCTTTGTTAATAGGAAAATTTTGTTTGCGTGCAATTTGTTGACTTTTATTGTTTGTGAAATAAAAATTTGAAAATTTGTTTACCGTGCCTCACAGTAGCAGTACGTAGTCACCCATGCTTTTCTCGTTTTATTTTACAACTTTTCTTTCGTCTTCCTTCTTAACCACCTACCTTGGTGTATATATGTACAAAAAAAAAACATTATTCTCTTTCTTTATCTCTTTTCTAAATAAATTTCCATTGCTTTCATCAACAATTTTATTTTTAAATAAGTATGAAAGTGAAAAAAGTATAATAAAACATAAACACAAAATGTTTTATTTTCTTTTTCACTTTCATTTTAGCAGCTTTCACCTTCCACTTTTTAACGAACCATATGTAAATCAGTCAAACAACTCTACTTTTACTTTCTCTTGCGAATCCCTAAGTTTTTTTAACATGCAAACACGCTTACGCTGTATACGCGATCCCATCTCTCTATTATTATTAATTATCAAGTTGTTGTTAATGAGCAATTTTTTCTGGCTTACATGTGTTGCAAAGGAATCTTGTCTGTTTGTAGAATATTGTTTTATCACTTTTTTTTTTTACTTAATTGAGTAATTGAGGTATTCAATATATTTATCCTCATTGGAAGGTGAATACCGTTCAATATGTGCTGCTGTTGGTACTATTTTTTACACAACTATCACTTATTACCATCTTTTGTTATTGTCATCATCATCATCATCATCATCATCATCATCATCCTTGTGTAAATCATCCGTTGACAGGCACGGACTGCTCTAAGTTGTTCCTTGCTGCTTGTATTCGCTGACTCATTTTTCACTTGACAAACTTTGCAATGTTTGATTAAAGTTACCTGACCACCGCCAGCAGCAGCAGCATTGGCGTTGTTGTACTTATGCTGACTTGTGTAGTCCGTCCCCCTAGCTAGATTGTCTATATATCTCCTATTCTCTTTTCCTATCTCTCCTCCCTTTCTTCTACAATAACCCGCCTACCCATATACACACCTATATTACAACTAATACACCCACTACTCACTCAATCTACTCCTCCCCCCATTGCTTTTCTGCATCCTCCTTCTCCCGTTTCTCCTCCTTTTACTTGTCCTTCTACTCCCCTTACTCCCACTCCCACTAGACATCTAAATTCTCTATCATCTACACTGGATGGATGCATGCATGCATGTGGATATTATCTACTCTGCTTAGGAAGTAACTCTTTTATCACATCGTCAACGAACAAGCCTCACCTACATCAACGCTCTTCTAGAACTCTATCAATTGGGGAACAAAACTGCAAGAAGCCTTAAAACTATCTGCAAACCAAATCAAAACTAAACACACACGCGCAAACACAGACATACACAATCATATATACGTATATAAATTTATAATAATAATAATAATATATATATATATACATATACATATATATATATACATATATACATACATTCAGTAACCGAAGTTTAAAAAAGAAAAAAAAAACGAAATCGAGGGAATGTGTTTGCATCACGAAAAAAATCAACACCAGCATCAACAAACACGAAGGGGTTCCTCTTATATAGATTTTACTAGTTTTCATCTGTATCATCACCCCCACTCCACCACCGCCGCCTTCTCCGTTGCTGCTGTTTCCTTGGATGAATGAAAAACTGCCCGGGGTAAGAAAGCAAAAGTTTTAAAAAAACCGTCGATTGCTGGGTTTGCTTCTTGTGTCTCCTCCACCCCCGCACATACACACGCACGCTAGCGCGCGCTCACACGCATGCACGCACGCGTGAGCGCGCACACACATACACACACACACAATTTTGGTCTGGCCGAGTTTGAACATACAATGATGATGATGATGATGATGATGATAATTTTTTCTCTTTTAATCTCTTTTCTTATCCTTTTCATTTATTTATGGTCGTCATCTTTTTGTTTCTTTTTTCTTCAACCACCTTCTGTTGTTATAAAGTCCACAGTTTGTCTCCTCTCCCTTTACCACCAGTTTGTAATCTGTCCAGCCTCTCTTTAGTGTGTGTGTGTACGCGCGTGCGCGTGTGTCCTGCATGTCAACTACTGTCACATTCACACTCTTCGTCATCACCTCTTTGGTTCTACCCGGTCTTCTGTCACTCTCCTTCTTGCCTGCCTCCTTTCTTTACCCAACTCTTGTCTTTCTCACACATACACAATCTGTCCTCCGAGTTTTCATTTCTCTATCCCATCCATCTATCTTGGACTTCTTGTCTTTGTGTCTACAGAATTACAATAATGCATATCTGATAACAGAACTACACTTTTTCTAAAACAATTTTTACATTACTTACTAAGTAAGACCATCATCTAATAACTTTTTAAAAAACTTATTTATCATTTGTAACCTATTCCTTTTTTGTTTTCGGCAACAATTTTTTCTCCTCAATTGATTTACTTTTTTCTTGTCTACTTGTAGAAAATTGTGACTAGTCATTTTGCTATTTTTTCATTTTTTTTGTTGTTTTAAATTGTCAGTATCATTGATATTTTGTCTTGTTCAGTTCTATGGAAATGTGAACATTTGAACTTATATCAATATACGACTCAGCTTAGCATCATCATTGATCATTCATCATTGTGTTGTGACATTAGATTTTTTTTAGTTATTCTTCTTAGTCTTGTTATTCACTATCTTGTCATTACTGATTCTGATAAAAATTGAATTTTTCGCAAGACTTTCAAAGTTTATCAAGTTTTTATTTTTGATTCCGGTTTCACATTTCAAATTTTTTTCGGAAATTTTTCATTACTGATTTCAACTAGTATATTTATTGTGTTTAAAATGACGAGAATAATATTTTAAATTATTCATAAAAATATAAATGTATCAAAAGATCTTTTATTGTAAGTTCAATTCGTTAATAACTTTCTTTTCCTATTTTGATGTTTTTGTTACCATTTGAGTGGTTTGTCCAAGATATGCATATGTGCATTACGGACTTTGTGTTGAACAACACCTAACTCTAGGATCTGGTATTGAACTTTTCTTTAAGGATTAAATTTTGTGAACAAATCAGTCAGCAGCCATATTTTATAATTTACATAATAAACATCAACTGGCCATATTGGCTAAAAATGTCTGGATGCAATGCCGCCTTCTTTTTCATCACATTTAGTTTTGCCTTTTTTAGTTTTTATAGGCTCAAAATTTTATTGTAATATTTGAGTAGTATAAGTAAGTCGATTGAATTTTATTTACTTAAAAGTAAAACTCAAACAGGTATAATTTTCTTTTTAAATTTTAAAATTACTAAATTTTTTCAATTGTTTAAAGTCGATTTCGATTTTTACTACTTAACTAAAAGAAAATCTATATTCCTCTGAAAGTCTGAAATTATTGAATTGTGAATTATTGTTTTGATAAATTGATTACGTTATGTCAATAAACAGCAAACATTCTTTTCTGCAAAAATATATTACCAAATTGGACAATCAAATTGTAATGTAAAAAAAAGTAAAATGATTCAACTCATTCAAAGATTTTTATGAAAATAAAAGGAAATTATTTAAAAAAAAAAAACTGGTGTTAAAAAATAAAACAGTTGGTAATTATAATCTTTCTTAAAAACTTTAAATAAGCACGAAATAAATTGCTGGACCGTATGACGTCGCGTGTGTACTCCCTAAAAATCAATAGGTTGTTTAGTTTGTATATTAGTTCAACATGTTAAGTTTACTGTTTACTTTAGTTTAGTTTTTGTTAGTTGTTTTTGTACCATATGCGAAAAAATGGTATTGAAATTGAATGGTCCGTAATGTCTTGTAATTATTTTTGTTGTCGTTGTCATCATCGTCGTCATCGTTGTTGTTGTTATTATTATTAAATAAATTATTATTTCTTTTTTGATTTTTCTTTAAATATAACTGAAACTAGTAATGAATATCAGTCCCTCTGGGGAAAGAAAGATAACTAATTTCTTAATCAATCGGTTGAAAGAAATATATGTTCCAGTTTCAGTAATGATAAAAGACGGAAAAAAAAACAGGAAAAAAAATTCGTTATCAATACCAAAGTTCACCATATCAGTAAATATTCCGTGGATGATAAGGAAAGAAAATAAGTATATAAGGAGCAAAGCTTGCAAACTGGCAGATGATGGGCAGACACTAATTATAAGCGCGCGCACACGCATACGCGCGCAACATTATTGTTTTTGTTTGTCAACAACCCCAAAAGATGTCATTCGTCTGTCTGTTGTCAGTGTTGCTCATAAGCTGTTGGAACTGTTGGGATTATGCTTAATATAAAAAAGAAAGAGAGAGAAAATAACAAAAGGAAAAAAAAAATCTTTAGGTGTCGTAAAAAGCATTTTTTTTTTTACGTATTAGTCATCTAGTTTGTTAATTATTATTGAGACTCCGTTATAATTTGATTGTCAATTTCGAATATTTACACTCACTTTTTGTCCACAACTGCCACCATTTAACTATTTATTGTTGATTGGGTTGGGTGTTTTTATTTTCTGTTGTAGATATAAAATTAGTAAATTATCGTCAATCAATCAACGGCTCTTTACTCTTTCTTCACGCTTCTTCTGTGTTCTCTAGAACGTTGTTCTGTAATATAAAATAATGTTTGTTTTTTTTTGTGTTTGAAAAGAATGAAAACCTAAAAAAACAATTATTTTGATTAAAATCTGGAAGAACATAAAAGAAAAAGAATATTACATCAAAACTTTAAAGTACTTTTCGCATTTTTTGGTCAATTTGAAGAGACATTTTTTGTCGTTGTTGCTATTATTTTCTTTAAAAAAAAAATCATTGCCAATATTGTTAATATTGAGTCACTTGGTTGGAAGGAATTAAGAATTGATCATTTTGTTTCTTTCTTTATCGCTCGATCCTAATTTCTCCAATTAAGATTGAACAATGTTTTATAGCGGTGCTGATTAATTATTTGAAAGAATAAAGTAATTTCACACTTTAGTTTTTTACTTTTTAAAAAATCAATGCACCCAAGTAAAGTTCAATTTTCCGTTGTTTGGACAATTGTTTTTTTTCGAATTATTTTCCTTGCATGTCTTCCTTGTTAAAAAAAAAGTAGTTAAAATTTAAAATGTTCCATTCCTACTAGTATTGTTTTTTTTGTTTTTTAATTACGTTCGACACCTTAATTAGTGTATCATTTTTTTTTCATTGTTCTAGAGTTCTCTTGATACCTTATATTCTTAAATTTTAATTCATCTCTTAGCCACTTAAAGTAAAGAGTAAAAGAAAGAGTGATGTTGAATGACAGGTGATAAAAACTTCTTAAAGAAAGAAAATTTACCTTGTGTTTCAGAAAATAAGGAAAGTTATCTCCTGTAAATGTTAAACAACGATTTAATTACAATACTTAAAAAAAAATTGAAACAATAAACATGCTTCGGTCATTTTTACAGTTGACATTGGTAGGCTTCTTTTATTGCATACATGTTTTTTTCTTTTTCAAATTGTTTTGGTAGTTGTTTTTGTTTGAATGTTTGTTTCACTTCTTCCTCATTTTTTTATTTGATTCGTTAACTAACTGAAAAAAAGAAAGATTGAATTTTTTTTAATGCCTATTCGTTGAAACCTTCAACTAATGGCCATCAGTTGCGTGTGAATGTTTTTTTTTTAGTTAGAGATCAATTATAGCAAAATTTGTAAGTTACCACCCCACGCTCTTTTCTATTTATGAAGGCAAGTTCCGTACTCTCTCTTGCTTAACTTTACTCTTCCAGTCAACTAGATCTAAATTATTGTTTTTTGACGAAAATGATGAATAAACCTTTTCCTACATGTAAATACGAGTCACAGTTACATTTTATAGGCTTTTATTTTTCAATGTTCTTAAAAAAAGAGAAAGAAAAACGCTTAGCTGAACTGAAATTAAATTTCCTAACAACAATAACACACAAAATTAAAAAAAAAAAATTACATTTACTTCAGCTATTTATACTATTTAAAATAATTGCAAATATTTTTTTAAAAAAAGGAGAAATTAACTTCGAGATATCTTGAAAAGTCAGTTTAATTTTGAATATTTCGTGTTATTTTTGTTTGTATTAAAATTTTATTTGTACCAATGCTAGAAAGTACCACTTTGCCTCGACTTACTAAGGAAGGGAGGCAACTATGTTTGGTAATTAGTTGTATTTGCTTGGTTGTATAGTAAGCCTGCGGCTAGACTCATAAAAATGACATACTATTTTGAAAACAGGTTTTTAACGTGTCTTCAAAAATAGAAAAACAGACCCATATAGGCTTTGTTGAAGAAATAATATCTAAAATTGAGTAATTTATTATTTTATTTGAACAATTGGAATTTAAATAAAAAATTGCTCCTAAAAGTCAGATTTTAAAAAATATTGAATTCTCTTGGACTTTATTACTTAATTTGCTTATAGATCTGATAAAATTAAGCGATATAGTTTTCCATTATTTACTATTACTTTAGTTCGAAATTTTTATATTTAGTCTTTTTTCTAAATAGGTCTGTTCAAAGGTTGCATTTCATGTTAACAATTGTTTGTAGCAATAATTTCTGTATAAATAATAACTATATTTATAAAGTTATAATAAATCAAGTGTTAAAAATAAATCTATGCTTCAATGTATGACCTAGAAAAATCTGGTAAATATAAATCAATATTAAAAAAATAAACAGCAGAAATTGAAAGTCACATAACACTTTTTAAAACAGTGTGAATGCCAAAGTTGTTTTTGTTATTATTTCAACATCTGTTATATTTACTAGGTTATAAAATCAAGTTTAATAAATTTAAGCATTTGGGAGGCTTTGTTATTGTATTTATATAGCAATTGTACAAAATTTATTCTTGAGGTCTTGTTTTGTGAAACTTGTTTTCAAAGTAACTATTCTATTTAAAAATCAAACAAAATGCAGTCTTGTTTTCTTAGAGTGTATTCGACCATGTATTATATGGGTTTGCATTAACACTCTTCTTAGTCTTATAGATACAAATGAAATAAAAAATTTGGGCTAAAGATTTTATACAATTACACTTAGAAACTTGCAAGGATCTGTTCCAATTTGAAACAACTTCTACAGACTTGCATTGTTCTTTTATTCTGAATTTGTTTTGGGGAATGTAAATAACCAAATTTAATTATATAATTTACGTTCTTGGGCATTTTTGTTCAAATGTTGTTTCAATCCAACCTTTCTTCATGACTTTGATTGTACTCAAGAGTAAATTAGCATTGGGATCTTAATCATAACTTACTGATCTGTGTAAATTATAGTTCATGTATTCATCACTTTTTTTTACCTGATGAAATGTTGGTGTTCATGCCAAGTTAAAAGAGTTATTATTTTGATATTTTGTACTTTCAAATTTGTAAACGAAGTGATATTTATGCTGATTTCTTATATATTATTTCATTTAGAATTGAAAATTATTCGCTTGGACACCATTTGCAGTTGCACAAGTCCTTTTCATATACTTGAATGATAATCCGTAATCAGATCTATTACAATAATTTTCTGCCCTTATAAAATTACTTAAAGAATTAGTATTAAATAATTAGAAAAATAATTTGGGCACTTGTAAATAGTGTGATAGAATTTCTCTCTTCTATCATAGCTAAAGTCAAAAAATGAATTTTCTATTTTTTGATTCATCATGAAATATTTCTCAATTTCATATTTATCTTAACAAATGGAGCTTAGGAATGATTAGCAGTTGCTGAATTAAATGAATATTGTTGATCGCAAATATTGAAAATATACATTTTTCTTTGTGGCTTTTCTTCAGAGTTTAGATTGCTTTTTTTATTATAAGTTTCTGACTTATTTGCTTAGAATATTTTAGCATATATAGAAGAATCATATAATTAATTATTTGAATATATATTTTATTAGAAAAGTATTAAAAGATTATACAACTTCTATTTAAGACCTTGATCTGGCTAATTAAAATTCTCTAAAAATGAGCCAAATAAGAAAATATATTAATATATTCAAAATTATCCATAATCATAACAATATAGAAATGTTTTGTTTTGACGTAAAATCACTTAAATTAATTACAAAATATCTTAACTTGTGAAGGCAGAAAGTTTCATTTGCTTTTAGTTTTAAAGATTAATATTGGCAATCATTATTTTGGAAATTAATGTTTTTGATGATAGGAATCTTTTATTTTTTCATTTGGTGAAAATCATTTTGAATTACTTTCTCCATATGATACTCTTCTTCTTCAATAGCAATATTTTTGTCCCCCAGTATTGTTTACCTTTCTTTAGACTTTAAATATTTTTTTTCTCTTCTGGTCTCCCGAGGAACCCTATAAGTGAAGGGACATAACTCTTGTTTATGAATGGGGTTATTTTGAGCTTCGATATAGTCAGCACTCAAATCTGAACACCGAAAGATGTTTCGTTACTGCGTTTGCTTTGGAACCATAGGGCTAAAGAACTTTTAAACTTTTCTTTGGCATAATAGCTGCAAGTTTCAACTAATTTTCATTTATTATCTCAGAGTGTTTTCAAGAATCAGATTTTCTTAATATAAAACAATAAACAAACACGAACATGGTATGATTGACATTACAATTTAAGAAGGTGTTACTGTTAATTTTCTACCATAATTGGCATTGTTTTTTTTTACATATATATTTCTTAAGTTGGTGGAATAAGTCCTAAAAAGCAAGAAAGGTTGGATTGAAACTTTGAAAAAGTTTGCAATTCGTTACTGACCCAAAATATATATATAATCTGAATCAGCTTTTTTTAAACCAAATGAAAAACAAAAAATAATAGTAAGTTGTGTGGTGATTGTTTATAAACAATTCCAAACTGAGAGAAAACTTGTTTTTAAAAATAATTATAATATGTCTAATTTGTATTTTCATAATTAGAAAATACCTGATAAAGAAATAGATTTCTATTAAATTTTTATTCTTTACAAGTAACCGGGTTATTGAAACGTGACTCACACATTGCAAAGAAGGGAATTTCAATAAACTTTTTTCCACTCATTCTTCTTTTACCGACCGGCCTAGAATAGTTACAGTGATGATCTGTTTACTTTCCATTATGTGACAAAGGAAGAGAAAGTGTTGAAGAGTTAATATGTAGTGGCAGGGTAGAAGGCCAGTAATAATTTAGTATGCTCAAGCCCATTGTCTGCAAGCTGTAGTACAATAGCAGCGAGCCTGCTGCCAGAGGAAAACAGCAGCATGGTACATAAAGCAGTGTTAATCTATTGATTGCTAATGTTAACTAATAGGGAACAAAGGAATTTTGCCCAGACAGGGAATAATCTCAACTCTTATGGGAACTACGTTCAGTGTTGCATAGAATTTTCCTTTCTTTTTAATAACTAATTCTGACACAAATTTATCAGTAATTTACTCCACTGACTGGCAATTTCATTAAGAAATCGCACACAAGGCGTTTTTTGTATTTCATTAATTCTTCCTTTCCTGTATATGAAGCCACATCATAATTTGTGACTCATGCCTTTTAATCTTAATGCATTTTTTATTGAATGCGTTTGTTTATGATTTCCTTATCAACTATTGTCTTTTAAACTCAAATTATGTGTTCTTACTTTTTAGATCTATATTCTACTACACAATAAAAGTTTGTGTAGCTTCTGTTTGTGACAAATTAAAAAACATCTTCAACCACTTTTATTTTTTTTTTTACTAAAGTCAATTCTCTTTGACCGGTTTTATGGACAAAAAAAAACTGAGGTCAAAGGAAAAGTAAAAAAAAACTTTATGAAAAATACTTTATGCATTGTAAGCTTTTAAAAATAAAATTTAATCAACAAGCAGTGTTGGTCTGCTTTTTTTTTCATGAAACAGCAAGAAGACAATCAACTCTTTTTCCCCACTTAGTTTGCGAAATACCTGCATCGATCAGTGCTTAAAATAAGAATGGCGTTTTACCACGTTAAAAGAAGAAAAGTTATCTAAATCCAAATAGTAACTATTTTTTTGTCTTTCTTAAGAATAACGTCATACATAGGCAAGCTAATTTTAAATTAAAATAATAATTGTAAAAGTTAAAAATGTTTTGTTTTTTTTTTGCAATTTTTCTTCTTACCATTATTGGAAATTTGATAATTTGGAAGTTCAAAGTCACTTATTCAAAATGTTCTTGTCATAACAAAAACTCTCACACGTTGGAAAAAGAATGAAAAAGAAAAGACGTGCATGTTTTTGTTTTTGTGTAAGCGTTCGCTCACAATTACAAAAACAATCACATGAAAACCTCAGCTGAGTTTCTAAGAAATTCCCTGTTGAATTTTTAGGAAATGGTTTTATTTTTTTTTAATTTTAGTTTCTTGTGAAGTGTATTCTCTTTTCAGAAGCAACTTCTCACTTCTGAATTGACGTCTTAGATTCGCGTTGATTAATACAAATCACTGGTATTTAAAAAATAAACAAGGAAATGAATAGCAAATTGTTATTTATTTAATTTTTGAAAATTAAAAAAATGCATTCATACAGTTAGGAGTTTTTTGTTGGCTTCAAATTCCACTTTGACTTCATTCAATGTCACTTTTTTATTTTTTCAAAGATCGCTGCGCGATGGCTTATTGAAGTTGAATTTACAACAGGATGTATACATTTTTTCCCCCTGACTAGTGTCCTCATCTTGGTTGTTTTCTTAATGTTCTAATTTCTGTATCCGTGCTTGGGGAAATCATATCAGTTAATTCAAGTATCAAATCCGTCCTTGTGATGTCAGTGAATCAAAGTGTAGATGACTTTTTGCATTACCCCAACCCACTATCCAGGGATTGAACTCACGACCACCAGATAAGTCGATTCGCTTAACAGACACAACAGTAACACTCGTCAACGAACCTCATTATGACAGACACCTGAAGAAGGCCATAATAGCAACGTCTTAGTGTTGATAACAAGCAAGTTAAAGTTAAAAAGACATAGTCTTCTTACTCTTAAAGTCTTAATAAATTATTTAAGACTTTAAGACTAAGAGTAAGAAGACTATGTCTTTTTTTTTTTTTTTACTTTAACTTAAATGATAATTACTCTTCTCAAAATATTTACACGTAATTTTATTTGCTCGTGAAACAAGTACAAAATTAACTGTAGTAGTGTACATTTTTATTTCCTGTTTCCTTGTCAGACATTTTTCAATAAATTTTAAAATGTTTTCTTTTTTGTTTATTCTATTTTTATTTTACTTACAAAATAATTATACCCAAATGATGACATATTTCTTGTTTTGTTAGTTAAAGGAAGCCGAAAAAAATATTTAGTATATTTTTTATTCAATTGTATACGGAATCAGTGTTCTGATTTTTAACAAGTTTTTTTTTTTTTTTTTTTTTTTTTTAAGGAAAATGCACATTTGTATGTGAACCCTAAAATGGTAACATGCTTTTTTTTATCAATTTTTCTTTATATTTGGTTTATTCTCCATTGCTTATCTTGATACATCTGCAAGATTGATTTCATCCATCTACCAAACAAAACGGGCCTACAAGAAGAGACATCATCAACTTAGCTTCAGGGTGCAGTGTTTTATTTTTGTTTGTTTGTTTTTTTTATAATCATCAGTTTATCATGCACCTCCGACTATTCTCACTCGCTGACTGTCTGACTGACTGGCCGGCGTACTATGCTGGGGAATCCCCTCCACTCTGCGTTAATGTTTGATGTCAGATTTTCTGGGGAAGCACCATAAGTAGGTAGATATTTGTTTATTTATTGATTTATCTGATAGAGAAGTGTCCTATCTGCTCTTTAGCGAACTCGATGTGAAGATAAGTTATTGAAATACTTTGCCGACAAACAGTTCAAGCATCATAAAATCTATTATTGTACTTCTCGAATGATACCCGGTAAATTTACCAAAGATTTTTCCAAGTAATCTTCGCTCTTTGAAATCAAACAATAGTTTAGTAAAGAGAGTGAACTTTTAGATGAGAATGAAAGAAAGCTTATACGAGGGGTGCTGAAAAGTTCACTGTCAGAGCAAAAAGAAATTTTTAAAATATGATGTTTGGTCGGATTTTTTTTTTTAGCATTCCTTCAAAATCTTAAAGATCTACCACTTAGCTTTTTTTTTTTCTCAATCAATTTAAAAAAAAAAAGAAAAAAAAGTTGTATTTCATTTGTGTCTGTGTGCAGGCGCACAGAAAAATTGTGTAGTACTTTTTGCTTTATTCTGTACTTCTTGAAATTAATGAAATATGTAGTTATCAAAGAAAGAGCTACAGACTAAAAAAAAGTGTCGGTTTCGTCATTTTGACAATTTTCGTTGTTTCCAATTCCGTGGTTGTTCGTATGAAATTTGTAAGTGATTTCAAAATATAAATTTAATAAAAATGATTAATGTTAGTTAAAAAAATAATGTGTAGAAGACCCTTTTAGTTTTATTTAACTTTTTTTATAAAATCTTGAACAAGTGCGCACTAAATGGTTTTAAAAGGTTTCTTCTTTCTTCGTATTTTCTTGGTGCTTTAATTCGGAGATCTTGACATAGGAATTTATATCGATAAAAGAAAATGATTTTTTTTTTTTACTCTAGATATGTCTTCACTTATTCATGGAAACAATAAACATTTGAAGATAATCTTTGTCGTTTTAATAATGTTATATTGATTGTTATGTTTATTTTTTTTTAGGATTTTTTCTTTTTCCTTTCTTATAAGATAATTTTTCATAAAAGAATGATATAACATTTTTGTCTACTTCATGTATTTAATTTTTTATCGGGTGTGTTTTGTTTTTGAGTTATTATTGTCACATAAGCTGACTAATATTTTTACAATTTGAAAAAGAGTGTCGAGAATAGTTCGTAATCAGAATTATTTTGTTTTACACTTTGTAGTTTGTATTAATCAATCAATCAATCAATGTGCAAATGTTATTTCATAATTTCATAACAGAGTCAAATAAAATCTTTGAAATATTCTTTTAATAGATAAAAAAAAAATTAAATTTATGACCAATTAAATAATTCTTAAAGTTATTGCATTTAACATAATGGTTTAACAAACGAATTCCCTCC
>CAHIKZ030004932.1:862500-927500 GCA_903632075.3 Acanthosepion pharaonis | reverse complement strand
TTATTAGAACAAGAAACAATAGTTGCTATAGCTTTCTAACTAAAGGGAAGACACCACCTGAAAATCAATTCATAGCACTGAAGCACTTGCCATTTATTTTGTTGACTACTTATATAACCCATCATCATCATCATCATTGACTTCTCATGAATCTTTTCAACATTGTCTAATTATTACCATGTTCTGATAATCATCTTTTGTATATATCTTCATTGAAATTTTGTATATCTGTCTTCTCTTCTCTATAAGTAATTTGATACAGTATTATATTAATTGCTGAATAAAAACATTTTTATATTGATTTAATGTTTGCCTTTTTTAAAGTCTGTTTGTTAAAAGAATGACTCAAAAGTCCTGTTTTCAATCTCATCTTTTTTTCTATTCTTGCTGGTTATACTTCATTTGTTCTTTTCTTGTAAATTTACCCTTTAAATTGTTTCCATTATGGCTTTGAGGTATTTTTTCTTCTTCAGGTATCTCAATTCAGAGAGAAAAAGTGTGTGTGTGTGTGTGTGTGTGAGAGAAGGACAGAAAAAAAAAAGAGATGTTTATTATTTTTATCATACTAATTTTGTTTTAGTGGAAACTTTATTTTTAAACTGTCATCCTTTGTCAGTTGATGATATATATTGATACCATACTCTTTCTCAATGCATATAATTCATGTTTTTAAAAATCTTTCTGTGGTATCATTATAAAATGAAACAATGACATCATTAGATAATTTCTATACAATTAAAACTATTTTCAATTGAAACTGATGCTTGCTCATCATTGAACATTTAAATTCAATTTTTATTCTTCCTTTTAATTTTAGCTTTTCTGTTTTGTTTTTAATTTCTTATAAATATAGAAAAACAAAAAAGTACATTTGTAAATTTTATTGCTTACAAAATTATGTATAATTATATTTAACATGTTTATACAAAAAATAATTAAATTTTTAATTTTGTTTATTCATGAATGAGAAGTTCACTTTGTTCTATTTTCTTCTTATTGGAAATTAAAATCCTTCAGAGATTTGGACAAGCATGTCATGTTATATGTGCCACATTTCAATTTTTCCTTTGATTTCATCATTTTTTCATTAAAAATACAGACAAACTGGAAAATGACACCAATAGTTTTGTCATTTTTCCTTGTGAGTCTCTTGGTGTCATTTTTCTGCGCATATGTGTGCATTAAACTTGCACTACTATTGCAAGTGAGTGTTGAAACTGCAACAACTACTACTAGTTCTGCAACTAGCTGACAAATACAGATGATCTACTTAACCTGCCGCCTTATTGGGTTGATGAGTTGTACTGCCTAACTCTGCTGCTGTGGCTGTGGCTGTAGTGGCAGGCCACCGCTACCACTGCTGCTGCTAATCACACTGCTACCTCCCCCTTTTTGTGACAACCCCTCCTTCTGCCCCTTATATGTATTCTATCTCCTCCTCTGTCTCCTCCGTTCACTCCACCCTAACTTTTTCTCCTCCCTTTCCACTGCTGCTGCTGCTGGCCCAGCTTCATTAATGATGATAGCAGCTGCTGCTGTTGCTGCTGCTGCACTTGATGCTGCTGCTGCTGTTTGTGTAGTTAGCCTTGTGCAGCACAATGGGAAATTAAAACTGACCCGTTGTTGCAGTAGTATCAGCATTGTCGTCTTCATCTTCACCAGCAGTGGCAGCGGCAGCAGCATCCAAACATGAAAGCTTCTTCTTCATAATCTGTACTATCTGGCCTGGCAGTGTGATAGGCCTGCTGTGTACCATCATCATCATTTCCATCCACCCAACACCCATTGTCACCCACCACTAACTCCCTGCCACCACCACCTTCACCTTCTCTGCCGACACGCCACTAACCCCTACCAACACCTTCATTCACTTCTCTTCTCTGATGACACAATCTGGACAATAGGTATACTACACACATCACCGTTATTGTAAGAGAAGTGAACAGCTACCATGCTGACATGGGCCAAATACAGATTGAACTTGGGTATTGTATTTATTCCTTATTGATTGATCACTACCATTTTATTTTATTTTTTTCCTTTTGGTTGTTATTTGGCAAGTACAAGTGATATGCAATCACCTCTATTAGGATCCTTTAACTTAATAGCTTCATTATCCACCTTTATCGACTTGTAACCATGTTTACTCCCCCACCAACCCACTGAAGAAACATGCACATTTGCTCAATCTTGTGTTTCCATCTTCGTCCCACCCTCATTTTATCATGCCACTTCCACACTTTACTTTTTTCGACTTTAGTCTAAGTAGCATTTGTTGTCAAATTGTTCTTAAGTTGTACTTTGGTTAGTGGTCACTTGTCACCTAATTATATAATTTTTCTTCATCTATGACTTTATGCTTTTCATATTTTTCCTACATTATCTTCTTCCTTTCTTTTATTCTGACATTTAAAGAAATAAATTTGTAACTTTTTATTAAATCTGTACAAAAATTCAAACCTTTTCCCAGAATGGTTAAAAACTTGTTTCTCCTGTTATATTTCTGTACATTTCTTTTGAACTTCTTTTTTATTATTGAAAAAGTAACTCTTATGAAATATTTAATAGTCTCTAATTCTTCTTCCGTTTGCCATCAGTACTTCTAGGAAATTGCTGACGTTTATATTTCTATTCACTCTTTTTTTTCTCTTACAATGAATCTGTCATCTTTGATAGGAAACAAATGACTGGAAACAATTTGTAATTGAATGTGATGACACCCATAAAAAATACAAAAATTGTAAAGATGATTGCTGTTTATATCTTAAGTATTTCTCTGTTTTTGAATTTTATTTAAATATGATTTCATATAATTTGCAAAACTTTCATAATCTTGTGCATTATCTTATTAAGAAATCAATGGTTTATCTACTTCAATGCATTTTCATGATAATTTTACTTAAATATAGAACTAACCATATTTCTTTTGATGTAAAATCCATTTTTACAATATCTATTAGCTGTTTTTACCTTTTTTAATGACATTTAGGTATTTATTTTCTTTTCTTTCTTTTTGCTGTCCTAGAGCAAAGTGTCACTTTTCTTTTTTCTTTTTTGAGCATTTCATCTGATGTTTCATTTTAATTTATTTTTCTTCTCATAATTTCCTTTTATTTTTCTTATATTTTGTGTGTGCATGTGTATTGTGTGTTGAGTGTGTGGTTGTTGTGGCCAGCTGAAAAAAGTCTTTCTGCATTTAAGCTTTAGATAAAGCCCCTAAGGGCCTGGAGGCGTATACTTTTTGGTTTATTGAACCTTTAGACAGCTCAAGAGCTGAGCTGGTTGACACATGCAGCACAAGTAATTGTCAGGCAAAATCCTATTTAGAGTCATTGAGGACTTTTGAAGGATCAATCTAATGATCTTACAGCTTACATGTAAATTATTTTTCATTGGATACTTATGATTAAAGATTTATCCTGCATTTCAATGGAAATTTGTTAAAGTAATTTGCTAATGTACTTGTGAGTTTCACACCAGTTTTTTCTCTCCAGGTGATTAAATTATTGGTAATGTTATTTTGGTCTAATTTTCCTCTTTTGATGAGAGTAAATTATGCTTAATCAAGTGAATACCGTTCTAAGAGTTGAAAATTGAAATTTAATAAATATTTTAGTTGATAATAGAAAATTTTGTAAGTTGTGTCAGAACTTTTTACAAACAAGCATGTTTATTCTTTTTGTTTTTGACGATTTTAAGTTTTTGATCGCTAGAACAAAATAAGTCTCATCTACTATTCAATTTAAAGGCATTCATTCAATATAAGAGTTATTTAATGATACAAATCTTGGAGTTTGTTCTTTTTTAATAAATTATTTTTATTATATCTAGTTAATATTAGAAAGATGTGTGTTTGCACCATAAGAATTATGGAATAATTATCTTTTAGTTATAATAAAATCTATAATGTTTTCCTTCTTAAGCCAAATTGATTTTATTGTTTGGCTAGGAAAATCTTAATTTTGATTTTCTAAGAAAACTATACTTTTTTCTTGTTATAAAAAAAAGATATCTGTAGAACGATGTCTCAAAACTGAGTATTAGTATTTTAATATTTTAAGTTCTCTATTTCTCTCTCTCTCTCTCTCTCTCTCTCTCTCAGTTTCATTCAGAAACATTGGTCAAGTAAAAGAATTAGTATACAAGATTAGGAAGTTATTTAGGACTGACATAAGTGAAATATTTTATCAAATTTTAAAATAATTATTAACTTAAACTTTGTTATCAATAAAATAAAAATAAATTTCAACAAAATTTGAAAATAGAAATATATTGTTCTTGTTTTAGTGTTTCTAAAGTTAAGCAAAAAGAAAAATATATAAATTTCATACTATTTTTCTGAATTTTATATAAATTTATATCTTATAAAATTATAAGAAATTAAAAAATCAAATAAATGATTTCAGTTTATTTTTATGCATGTGAAATAATTTAAATTAATTTTATTTTGTTTGAATTCATTTATCTGTTCGTAATATATATATATATATATATATATATATATATATATATATATATGCCACACACACACACACACACACACACAGAGGGTCATTTAATGGATATTGAAATAGACCTGAATTTAGCGCATCTTCTTTATGTGGGTGGATTTAGCTTTTCTCTTAAAATTTCATAAATATCAAAATAACTACTATATAAGTGAACCAAACATAAGAGATCTATATTTTTCTCTCCTCCAATCACAGTTGTGCTAATGCTTGTGTGTCGCCCAGGAGGTGGGCCTAACCAATCAAGAAAACTCTATACCATTACATAGCATCTTATAGATGTAAGAATTGTGTTATTCCTTGTAATTTTTTCTTTTTCTTCTTGTACAAGATCATGAAATACTTCCTCTGCTGTATATCTTTTAGCTTTCTACATATACTAGCATTGTAGTTTAGTTACTCTTTGGTTGTAGAAGCAAAATAATATTCATTTCATTAGGTTTCTGAAAATATTCAATATGTCAATTGTAATACGTCTTTCAAATGAAATATCTGAGGTATGTACATTTTTCAGCTGCATGTGAAAATAGTTTTTATTTGTGTATTCTAATTTCTATTTTCTTTCATTCTGTGGGATATATGAAAATGTAATTCTTTTCATTTCTTATTCTTTAAAGAAAACTATTTAATATTAATTTTACACTTGAATAAATGTATAATATTTTATTTCTTTCTATCATGTTAGCTATTTATTGTTATTTTATAACTTAAACATTTAACAGATTCCCTTGTGAATTTCACAGTTATTTTTCTAATATTATCTGTTATTAGCTGTCAACAGGTGTTTGGTTAAACATTTAAAATTCATTTATTTGTAAATAGTGTTTATAAATATTCACTTTGTGAATTTCATATACTTTTTTTAATATTAAGTTCATATTTTCTTGTCATAATTTTAATTTAGGAAATACATTGAAAATTGAGAAAATATTGAATAAGCTTTTTCATTATTCAAATAGTTTTTTCACTTTAGAATTGTTTTAATTCTACTAATTGCCAAAATCTTCAAGAAATCTTTAAAGGAATCTTTTAGATATTGCTGTAGGGATTTTATATCAGCTCCTATAAATTCAAAGATATCTGAAATTAACTAGTAATTTGGTAGTTTTATTTTCTTCAACTTTTGTACTTTTTCAAAATTATTTTTACCATAACAGTCAATTTTCATTTTAACTCATGTCTTTCCTTTACACTTTTGTTATTTTTATCTTACATATATATGAAAGGTGTATTGGCTTTATTGTATTTTAATGCTTTTTTTATTCATGCTTGTCATATTGTGATTATTCATATCCTCATACCCATTTTAATCACATGAATTCATCTTAAAAATGTTTATAAAAATATGGATTAGTTTCTTTCATATATGAAAATGTTTGAAAACATTTAGTTAAAACAATTTTAGTTTACTTTTATTATATTTATGCTAGTTATTTAATGTATGATAAACAAATTTTTGATTGACATCATTTTATTAGAAAGTTTGTTTATCAATTCATATTCAAATTCATGTTTTTGTCATTGCTTTTTAAAAAATAATCTAAGAGTTCAGATGTACATTTAAAATACAAAAATCTAATGCCTAAAATTAGGTAGGTATTTTAAAAATTTGTGTAATAATCTTAAATGTTCAGTTCTGCTTTTGAAATCTTAACTTTTCATCAACCGTTTTCTAATGACCATATACTTGCTTGCAGTCTTCATGTGCACACGCAATCATACATACCTCTGGCCTCTTACTTGACTTAGAAACACAGCCTTTTGTGTATTATCATTTTTAATTCTTACATCAAATTTCATTCTTTTTAGTTGTATTTTATTCATATTTTTGGATGAGTTTCAAGTTTGTATTTAACCTTTTAATTATGATAAAAATATCCTTATCATTACATCTTAGATTTAAAAACATGATCTGGAATTTGTTCCTATTTGTTCATATTGTTCCTTTTGGATCTTATTTGATAATCCATTAAGAAAGAATTTCTTTCAGGTATAACTTTTTTTAAAAACATTGTTTGACATAAGGTTATTAACATAATATGAAAACTTGTTGATGGTTAGAAATTGATACTAGTAAATTAAGTACATACTGAAATAATTTCCAGTTTCTTGTCTTGATTTCTTAATTATAGTTGTTTATTTATTTGACAAAATTCAAATCCTTTTTTAATGTAAAAAATTGCCCCATGGGTTTATGCTTTGTGAAATTCTGTTGTATCTTTTTCTGGGGGGGGATTTATGCTTTTGTAAATATTAGTTACATGCTTAGTAACAGATATTTTAGATGATATATTTTTTGATAAATATTTGTGAGTTTAGAATTTTCTTAAGATTCTTTTTTTGTTTGTAGTTTTTAATTTGCCAAATATAATGATACTTACATTAATTCATAAACTATTTGGCATTGGCTGGATTGAAAAATGTTTTATCTGAAAAATGTCATTTAACACAATAACCCTAAATTTGATACGGTTATGAATTAAGTAATTATTGACAAAAGATTCTGTTTTTAATTTTCCAATTAATAAAGAAGCTTTTATTAAAATTCTAAATCCAAATGTGACTGTTTAAACTCAGTGGTATTGTTTCAAATGAATTATTAGAAAACCACTTGCCAATCACATTATTTAGTGCTGTCTATTTCATGCTCAGTCTATTTACTAAACAGCTGATGAACACTGACACGATTTGAAACAAATCAACATGAGAACAATACTTTTCTATATCATGCTAGCTGCTGTTGTTTCAAAGGCGCTTGCTCTCTTCATAAATCCCTTATCTGCATATGGATACAATTGGCTAAGCTGCTATCATGGATTTTGTCATTAATCTTTATTAATAACTCAGGATGCATTTTCAATAGTAATCATCTCAATTTTATTTAAATCTTCTATTGTCATTTATTTTCTGTATAACACCAGTTCATAAAGAAGTCAAAATTAAACCTTACTTATAATAATGAATTTTAGATACAGAATTTTTTGATAGACAACTTGAAAAATTAATATCTTCTTTTTTTTTTCATGGTTATATTTATATATTATCATACAAATGTGGTGAAATTTATTTTCAATTTTTAGTAAATAAAAGAATCTACAATATAAACATTAGTATTTTCAAAATATGAAAATATATCATTTTGGCTGATAAAAAATTGTAACTTCAATACAAAAATTTTCTGTTGCCGGTTGCTGTACCTTGGGATACTTTTTTTTTTTTAATTTCCAGGCATTATCACATCAGATGTAATTTATAAATAAAATACTTTTAAAATTTTATTTTTATTTAATGAGTATAATGAGTATTCTTGATATTTTCAGAACTTTTTGGTGTTCTATTTTTTTGTGCTATGTTCCTTCTTGGTAGTTTATTTTTCATTCCAGTATTTGAATTTATATAATTTAATGAATTGTTTTTTGTGTGAAACCGATTCATGATACTAACAATCAGTTAATTACTGGTATTAATTTTTTTTCTTGATAAAATCTTTTTGTACTGTTGTTTTGCAAAAGCATTTAAGTTGGGTTCTTATCAATAAGTAAAACTTTATGCCATTCCCTGTCCATTTAGTGATTAGAGATTGTCTTATAGCATAATCTTTTTTATGTAATTCTACAGAAAATCAAGAAATTTGTTAAAAAAAAAAAAAAAAAAAAAATTCACTATTACTAGGTATCTGTATTTTATGCAATATTTTTAACATTCACATTTAAAATTTGTTTTACATTATTGAAATACTTATTTTAAAATTCTTGTTTTAATTTTCTTAGGTTTATGTTTATCATTCACTTCATTATTCTGCATTGCTTCTCTTTTCCATAAAAGATTTTTTGTGGCAAATTCCAATTCTAAAATTTAAAAAATTTAGTTTCAACTTATTTATCTTATTTCTCCCTTACTTCCATCAATTTCAATTTTCATCCATAATGTTCAGAAGGAGAGGAAAGGGAAATGTTACAAACTTGAATTCAGCTTTTCATTTTACTCCAAACCTCCAATAAAGTGAAATCCATTTTACTTCCTCCTTTTCCCTTTTTCTCTCCTTCCTCCTTCTTTCTGTATTCCCTTACTCTCCCTATTCCTCCTTCCATATATCGCTTCAGGTTAGATTGAAGTGATAAAAAACTATTCTTCCTACTTTTGTTGTCTCAAGTTTGTATCTCATCTCCCTCATCTTCTTTTCTCCTCCTCCAGTACCTTTTCCAAGCTGGCTACCCTTCCAGTCATTTTGGTTATTGTCCTGATTTTTCTCATTATTCCTTGAAATAAATAGTTATGCAAATTTTCTAGTTACCACTGATTGGACCTGTTCAAGTTTGAAAAGCAAATTTTACTTCTTGCTTCATAAAGCCTACATGACTCACATGCAGCTGAGAAAGAGAAAGAGGGGATGAAAAACTTTATTTTTATTTCAATATGATTTTTTAATTGTTTTTCTTTTTCCAAGAACAATGTAACTACTAAACAGCAGGTGTATCCAACCCTCCACCCTATCAATATAAATCAGTGTCGTTTTCATATTTACATGAAACAAGGAAAATTGATCAATATTCTTTCCTTATTTTCTTTTAATAAATCATTTTTACTTTGTAAAAAAAATATCTTTACTCAAGCTCTGTTGGATATATGTATGGATTAAGTTTATGGTTTCTAGTATAATACTCATCTTCTTCATTTTGAGTAAATTAATATGAAATAACTAAACATGTCCCAAACACTCACTTTCAGATCCAAGAAATAGGAACTCTTATTTGTTTCCAGTTATTTTTATTATCACATACTTAATAAAACTAGATGGCAAAGAGTGCTTTATGCAAAGGGAATTTTCAGAGAACATCTTTTTTATTTATTTATTATTTTCATTGTATATCTCTTTTATTTATTTATATTTTTTCCTAAGATATTTTTTTGCTCTTGTTTGATCTGTTCATTATTTTCACATATTTTTATTATTAATCTCTATCTAATCCATCTTTAAAAGATTCCTTATTTTAAGTTGTTATAATTTGTATAACTGTAAACATTTGTTCTCCCAACTTAGTAAAGTATGATACCCCACAAATCAATAACTATTAGATTCAACTGACTCCTTTTTCAAACTTTCTAAAATCTAAACAAAATGAATGATACTTAAAGAGCATTAACTTTTCCAGAATTTATTTATTTTATTTTAATGAGTTTATTGACAATGATCACAATAAATATTGAAAATATTCATTTATTCATATCATACTCTGTCAAATAGTATGATCTTAAAAAATATTCTCTTCTCAATGAATTTTATATGCAGATTTCTGTTAGCAGTAATGTTATATATATATATATATATATATATATATATATTGCTGATAATGTTGGTACTTACATAAAGGACTTTTATTTAAGTAACATACTATTATCTCATATTATTGTAATATAATTATAAAGTTATATTGTATTTTAGTACATTTTTATATCTGACACTCTAATGTTATTATTTCCAAATCAGTTGCATTGCTTATTGAAAATCCATCAATTCCAGATCTATAACAGTGGAAATATTCCATACTATCAGATATTTGCTCTTGTCCTTTAACTGTAGTTTTTACAAATTAATTTTCTTTTATCATAAACTAGTTGTTAGTTGTGCCTGTATGTCCCTAATAGAACTCAAGGGGACAACTTTGCAAGATGGAACCTTTCTCCCACCTCCTTTTTTCTTTATGTCACTGCGACTGCTGCTTGCCTGAGGCTATTGTTCAGACTTATCACAGGTGATCACTGAGTGTGTTAGGTCATGAGGACAATAGATTGGGACAGAAATCAATCCTTTGTTTCTTACACCTTCTATAGTTTATTTCTTTTCTCTACCTCTTGCTAGGACAATATCAAGTAATGCAAAAAACAGATTGTTTGCCTTTGAATTTTTTAAAACTTGACCATTTATATTTAGAGTAATAAGAATGTTAAATTCTTTTTCATAAGTAAGAAAACAAATGAAACCGTAGCTACAAAGTATTTGTAGGACTGTATGTTTGCATTTAATTTGTCAAAATAATTTGATGAAATTCTTCTGCAATACTTTTAAAATGGTTACTTTACTACTCATGATCATAAGTTATTTTTTATCATAACTTTAACTGTACATAGACAATAAATTATTATTCAAAAAATTTTCAGTTATTCATTGTAAATACATTTTTCACACTTTTGAAAACAGTACCAAATTTTAAAAAGTGAACATTCTTATATTTTACATATGGGTCATATTTCCTATTTCTTTCATAATATAAAATTAATGTGAAATCTTAACAAAAGAAACAAATAGTGTTTTTAATTTATACATTATTTTAGTTGTATCTTCTTCCAGTGCTCCATCATCTTTATTAAAAGCAGCCCTGTTGTCCAAATGCAATTCTCCTTAAAAAATGACTTTGACTAAGTCTTTTAGTAAATGTGAATAAGTATATTCTCTGTTCGATACACACCTCTTTAAAGCAACAGCCAATTTGTTCCTGTTGTGGTTTCTTGTCATAGAATTCTAACTATTCCCTTCTACCTACTCAATTCATTGTCAGTAAGCTATTGATTCCCTTTTCAACTCTCAGATTGTTTATTGATTAATTTTTCTGAGGGTTTGCTACTTCAAATTAACCTACTTTTTACTTAATGAAACATTGAAAAAAATGACTTGTACTTTTGCAACCACTATAGTCATACAATTTACTTTCCTAGTTGGGTTCTCTTACATGGAGAACAATACTTTATATGTTTTTGATACTCATCTTCTTTTCAATTTCATTTACATTTATTTATTCATGCTTAAATCATCTTCTATCATTCACACTTATGTTCTATTTTTTGTATTTATCTATATATTTATTAGGGACTTTTTACTTGTTTGCTAGGAACAGTTGTACACTTTTTTCCTCTTTTTAATTTAATTGATTTCTGTAGGTTATTTACCTTCTACATTTTGTTACTCAATTAGCCTTTTGTGATATGCCCATCAACTCTAACCTGTCTTCAGTCAACCCTTTCAATGCTTTCAATTATGCTTCACACAGTATTGCTCATTGCTGTTGTGCATTTTAGAAGACCAAATGTAAAATGCCAGCTAATAACTGCTCCCAAAATGGGGGCATGTAAAAGATATTCCCTCAAAGACTCAAAGATATATCCAGTATAAACATTGTTATACTTTTGATTATATGTTAACTGTCTCTAGTAATTTTTACTTTCAATGACAATTTATTTATACACACACATTTGCATTGTGTTATTGAGTATATGCTCTGGAATTACAAAAATCATTTATTAATATGATTTAATTAATAATTTATACCTTATAAAGCTGTATAAATCTGTTCACATAAAAATATACTCACATAGAAATCATAAATATGTACTATGAGCATGTCTAAATACATTTTTAATTTCTATAAAACAACAGATAATACATAGTATGAGGGGCTACTGAAATTTTTTTAATTTTTCTGACCAAATGACCAAACATCAGAATTTATTTTAGAATCCCTTCTTAGATGGGCTTAGAACTTTTAAGCATGCCTTTGTACAAATAAGATCAAGTAATTCCAAAAATATATGTACAGATTTAAATCTATGACAAACTATTGTTATTTTTTCTATCTAAATTTGAAAATAGATCAATGTATTATGTTATTGTTGTTTTTATTCAAAGAAATACGTTTCTCTTGTATCAGAAAAGAAAAGATGTTTCAGGTGATATAAGCCTGTTTTTGTAGAATAATTGTTAGATTTAAAAAAAAATTAGTGCAATTGTTATGCACAGGAAAATATTCAGTTTATATTTCTTATATATTTTGTTTGTTTGTCATTGATTATGTCATTCACCTAAACTTTTACCTACAATTTTTTCTCACAATAAACTGCTTTGGAGAAATTAAATGAAATCGTAGTTTATATTATAGGTGCATGTTGGTCATTTTTGTAATGATTTAAAAAAAATAAAAGTTATCCTTTGTATACTTTATTTTCAAGAAAAAATCTAAACCTATTTTGAATTTTTAGTGTATGAACTATTTCATTCATGTATGATATGGATAGATGTATAATTTATATTTATGAATGTATGTGTATATGTATGTATATATTGCATGCATTTTTGTATAAATATATGTATAATTGTGTAATAGTTCAGTATGTCTCTCTCTATACACACACACACACACACACACACACATATATATATATATATATATATACCTATATATATACATATATATATATATATATATATATATATATATATATATATATATATATATATATATATATATTGGGTTTATTAATTTTCATGTATTAATTTAAATTTACTGATAAAAACCCAACCATTATGAGATATAATCCAGTCTCCTCTCAGTTAATAGTTCTGTGTGTATAAGAGTATTAATCTACTGGTGCTTTCCTGATTAAAGAATACTCTACTTCCTTCTCTTCCTCACTTAAAAAGGTTTCAGATCTCAAGTCTCCCCTACTATTAATGTTCTGATTTTAACTGAACCTGCTATACAGGACTTGCTATCTTTCTATGCATCACATATGATCATGTAATGGCTAAAAATAGATTAATAGGTTGACTATTGGTTTTTATATGATCTAAGAATTTAATTCTTCCGTTTTAAAATGGTAGTAGTATCAGAATATATTCAAAACTGTTATGTATATTTTTGCAGCCCCAAGCTTGCTTTGTATTTTTTGCTTTCCAAGTTAAATTTTTAAAAAAGTGTTTTAAATAAATGCTTCAGATATTTTAAGTGGCTTTTATTTATTTCTTAAGTCTGCTTTCTTATTCATTTCAACTTTGAAAATGTATGTGGTAAAATAAAGCTTTTCTTTGTTATAAGTAATTTTAATAAGTAATATATTTTTAGTCTGTTGCTAATTAATAGGAATTCTTAATTTTTTTTCTTAAACAAAATTAAAATAAAATTTCTTAACATTTTATTCTTTAATTTGTGTTGATTTCTTGAACTCTGGCACTTTATATCAATTTACTTTCATTGATCATTAATTTCAAATTTATTTCTTTTTAAGTTCATTATGTATAAGTATGACTACTTGGATTCACTTGAGAAATCATTATTATCATCCATTACTATTGTTTAAGATAGTAATTTTCAGCGTTTCAACCTTTGTAAATATAAATTACTTATCTATGAGCCAGCTGCCACAGCAAAAACTTTATTAATTATTAACACTGTGAATGTTTGGATTTGTTTTTATTAAAATTGGTGAAACAGTTGATTTCATTGTCTTTTCTGTTCTCTGCCTTCTGTCACATGATGGAGCTTTAATATTGTTGAATGCTAAACAAAGAATTTAGCACATTGCCTGGAGTAACCTCTGATCAAACTGAATTTTAAGTTCCTACTTATTACTGAGAAGCACTATTTATCCAATAAAAATATCATGCTATCAATGTTTTCACTAGACAGCTGTACATGTTTGATTTAATGAATGTTAGTATTTTTTACCTCAAATTGATTTTGATGGGATTTTTTTCTTTTTTATTTAAGTTCATCTAGCATATGCCTTAAAATAATACTAACTAAAATATAATTGTACAAATGTCTTATTAACAACGTTCTTTTATTGGTAATATTTCTTTTTGCTTTAATCAATTTTTAAGAACTTGAAATATATCTGTCACCAAAATGCCTCCTGTAAGATTTACATATATGTAATTGTGTAGCTTTCTTTTTCTCCCAATATCATGCTTCAAGTCTCCTGAATTTTATTTTCTTGGGATCCTGATCAAACTCAGTTTGTAATTTCTAACTGGTTGATTCAATTTCACTGTTAAAGCAAAGAGGGCTGGTAACAACTACAATTGTATTCTGACCTTAATTCTACAAATGAAGGACATTCAATTATGTGAACTGTGTATGTTAATATCAATGCCCACTTGAGTTGGTTCAGTCTTATCACATGACTATACTTAGTGATTTGACAGTAAAATTCTATTGATTTTATAATCTACCTGTTTGTGAAAGGATCACATCTTGCAGCTGGCTTCCAGTTGTAGTTATTGTGATGGGGCAAGATATGAGCAATGCAGTTAAATGTCTTTTTGTTATTGTGTAGTGCTGTGGGTGATCACAATGACTGGTTATAATCTAACCATTACTTTAACTACTAATGTTTAAGAAAATAGTGAAACTGACCTAATGTTTTCTGATTTTCAGGTCTTTTATCCAAATCAGATGGGAATTCTTTATGAATTGTCCATTTGAAAGTTGGAAGTATTTTCTTGCTCTTGCATAAGTGAAATCTCAGTTCTGAAAATTCTTATCTGATTTTTTAAATTTGTATATATTTTTGCTTTGTTGTGTATAGGATTTTGTGATTTAGACTTTATCACAGTTGTGATGTTAAACAAAGGCACATATCAATTTACTCAGTATCATTTTTTTTGAAAGAGAGAACCATATAATAATTGGCTTTCTTTTTTGTTCCTGTATTTTTAAACATTAACATTCAGGCTCTTTCTTTATCATTAAAATAAAAAAAAACTCTTCATTTCTTATTTATTTATGAGACACTTATTTGAGTTTCACTCTGAAAGCATAAATATCAATTTTTGTCTTTGCATTAGTTTTTCAGCTTCTTTAGGATAATAATTTGCCATTACAATCAATTATTACTTTTTAATTTTACTCTAAACTTTATTTATAGTCATCTTATAAGATTTAAATCTTGTTAGAACTCATTATTTTGGCTTTTTGATCTTGAACTCTTTTGAAGTGATTTATTGAATTGTCCTTGTTTAGTTTGTTTTCCTCATAAATTTTAAATAGAATTGTGTGCCAGAACAGTTTTTATACATTTGTATCTAGTCTAGCAATTTGAACAGGAAGGATCATCCTGAATTTTATTGGAATTATTTACTTAAAGTTGTTTAATTAGATATTTCTACATCTTATGTTTTATCAAAGTCATGTGCTGGTTCATACCTCTGCACAAAAGATTTATATTTTACTCTTTTTTCTTCAAGTAAAGCAAAACCTAATTAACATTACAGTTTGTACCAGGTTTTTCCACAAGTCCACTATTTTCTTTTTAAACAAATAACCTGCAACAAATTATTCTTATTTTTATGTTAACTTTAATTGCTAACAATGACAATTTTTCTTTTACTCTTATTAAAAATAAATAATATTTAGACAATTTTAAATATTTTCAAACTTATTTTATGTGTCACTTTTGCCAATATTCTTTATTGATCATCAGTGAATGTTTGTTCCTGTATTTTTTATATTTGACTAGTTTGCTTTAAATAAGTAATTTTGTAATTGTATTGTACTTATGAAATATCAAAAATTCTATGTTGCTCTGTATTTTCTTGTACATATCCAATTTTTCTTAAATACAAAACATGACACTCAATAACATTATATTTACTATTGAATAATTATGATTTCTATTTCTCCAGAAAATAATTTCTATATCTTCAGAAGAATCCACTACATGGAAATGAGCAATTCAGCCATTTCTATGTAGTGAACTCTTCTTGTAGTGTACAAAATTGCTATATATATATATATATATAGGATTAATACAAACATAAAATTTGTCACTTAGTGCTGAAGTTTTGTAGATGAACTCTTCTGTAATTTTTCAGTCCACTTGTCAGGATATATATATATATATATATATATATATATATACACACACACAGGGTGTAAATAAGTATTTGAAACCAAAAATAAAATAATTTTTTATTAATAAACCAAACAATAAGTAAAATAAGTATTTCTAAATGGATAAGCCACCATTACCAACACAAATTGGTAATCTTTTATGAAAACTTTGAATAGTATTTTCACATATTTCAGGTGTTAACAAATATGTTTAGTCTTCAATTAAATTCTTTAAGTTCTGAAGTGTTTTGGGTTTTCTATTGTCAACTGCATTCTTATTATGGCCTCAAAGCAAAAAAAGAAGAAAAACTAGAGATGTGATATCAAGGATTTTTGCTGCCCAAGTCAGTGGTCCTGCTCTTTCATCCGTCAATTTGGTAATTTTTTTTTTTATCCAAAACTCTTTGACAACATATGAGTAATGTACAGGTGCAACTTCCTGCTGAAAGATCATTGTTTATAAAAATCCTTCTGGAGAGATGTGTAAATAAAGCAATCGACCAACATGTTCAAATAGTTTTGCCTGTAATGTTTCTATTAATGGAAAAGGTCTGTAATCTCCAGATGACAATCCCATTCAGATATTTACCTTTGGGATTGAGTGACAGTTTTTAATTTTTTTGTGGATAAAAGCATATTTGTTAATAAAAAATTTCTTATCTGATTCTGCTTTTCATCTGTTTTTGATTTCAAATGTAGTCATTTTATTTTTATCCTGTGTGTGTGTGTGTGTGTGTGTGTATATATATATATATATATATATATATATATATATAGATAGATAGATATACACACATACATATTATCTCATTCAGATTAAAAATTTCTTATTGTACCTAATTGGTTAAAAACAGTTAATATTGTCATAGTGGCCAAATTACATTTCCTGTAGACTATCCACTTTTATTTTTGCACCTGTTGTCTTTATTATGCTCTCCTCTTAATCTTCATTTTTTTTTTTATTTTTTCAGAACCATGCCCAGTGCCTAGAATCACAAAGGAAGCGATCAGAATGATGGACATAGAGTCTCCCAACTATATGCGAAATCCTACTCCCCTCCAAAGCCAGCAAACACCCAGAACAATGGTCATTGAAGCACAATCACCTCCTCTTCCTGCGAGACCTCTGACCATAGAACCTCCTCGGTCATTGTCTATGGACACTCCAAGCAGTAGACAGCTTTCTGTAGATCCTCCACTAACCCCACAATCCCTCACTGCCACAGCACGGCCAGTTACACTTGAATCTCAGACACAGCCGATCATCATGAGACCAATGCCACTTGCACAGACCCCTTCGCCACCTGCACCTACAGGATCACCTGTCTCAGAGCCCCTTAATCTCCATGACCCCAGGCCAATCACACCTGAGGCTTCACCTCCAGACAACTCTTCTAGTCATTGTGTACCTGATGATATAACCATGGGTTCACCTCATGAGTTATCACATGAGTTAGCCCATGAGTTATCCCATGAGTTAACCCATGAACTACCCCATGATTTACCCCATGAATTACCCCAACAACCACTGCAGCAGCAACTGCCACTGCCACCATCTAGCGATAATAATGGTCATCCAAGTTCCATTTGCACCCCACCAGTTCCTGAAACACCATCTTCAGACCAACCACCTGACCAACATCCGATTGAGAATGGTTCATCGTCCCTTTCGGTTCCAAGTCCGAGCTCTGCTGATGATGACATAGAGATGAAGAACAGTCCCAGTATCCTGTTACAGTCTGCTGACAAACATAAATCACGACGGAAACGTTCCTTAGAAGATATCATCAGTAAAATCCGAGACAGTAGCTATCCTGGCAAGGAGAACGAAGACCTCCTGCATCATGTTAAAGAGGGTCGCTTTTTTGCTGAAGAAGGGGAGGAGCTGATGCAACATATCAAGGAAAATAGCAGTCTGAGCAGTGAAGAAAGTGAAGAAGATCCTGTGAATGAATCCTTAACTATTGATATGAAGACTGTTGAAGAAGAAGATAACAAATCTTTGGCCGATGACAGCAGACAAATGATTCCTATGTCCACATGCTTTCCAGAAAAGAAGGATCATGAGTTACACCCCCCTCTCAACATTCCAGAGCATGCAAAAATCACTCACAATGCAATTGATCTCTTGGCTTCCAATAGTGGTGATACTGCTTTTCCACACCCTGCTTTGATGCCTTCAAAGTTGAATGGGTGGTTACACTCCCCTTTCAATGGTCTTGGTCCGCTTCCCTTTCCAACTCATCCTATGGACCGCAATTTGGCAGCTCGATACCTTCCAGTCTTTGCTAACAAATTTAGCAGTCCAACTGAAGGAGAGAAGGACTACCTTAAATGTCAGTACTGTGAGAGAACATTCCGTCGACAAAAGAACTTAGAAAATCACATTGAAAATACCCATCATGGGAAAGGACCAAATAACACCAAACGAAAGTCGGGAGACTCTGTGCAAGGGGATATGTACTTTAAATGCACACATTGTCCTTACACAACCAAACATCAAAGCAATCTTTATGTCCATCTGCGGATTCACACGGGTAGGTCTTTCTCACACTTATTCTGTTCACTCTCTATTTTTTGTCTATATGTTCACCTGTCTTTGCACTGTGCACACATTGCCATTAAAAGAATTCACTTATTTACCATATGTTTGATATATATATATATATATTGCTGTCTACAGTTATGATGTCGAATACACTTTTAATTTCTTTAACTCCAACTTCCAAAAATCATACATATATTTCTTTCAAATAAGCTTTTTATTGTATTTGTTTATTTTCTGATTTTTTAAAGCATGCACTATTTTTAAGCCTATCTATTGGAATCCTTTATTAATGTGTGAATCTATGTGTATATGTATACATTCACTCATAAACTTACTCATAGATGTTGTACATCTATATGTACTGTTTAAATTGTTACCTTTTTGCATGTTGGTTACTCAGTAATTAAATTCCACAATATTTTTATGCCGATTTATTGTTTTAAAGGAAGTAAGACATAACTACACAAGCCTTTTGCTCCTCATGTGTATATTTTGTCTTGTTTTGAATTTCACACATTTTTCAGTGCTGTGGGAAGAAGTAGATAATGATCACAACTGTCAAACTTCTAGTACATTAAATCATGTTATGTGTTAGGTGTTATTTAATCTGTGAATAACAATTTCATTTTGATAGAATTCCATTTTTTGGGGGGTGTAAATTTGGTCACAGGTTTACTTGCTTTTTGTTTTTCCCATCAATTGCTGCCAGAATAAAGAAATGTATTTATTTTTTTAGAAACAAAAACAAGTTTTATAAAGTCGCAAATGTACCCTTTCCTGACATATCACTTATTTGTTCTTGCATGTAATCAGAGAAAAACATATTCATTTTCTCTTACATATGGGTTTGCTATCTCACATTTTTTTTCTTTGCAATTCATTTTGCTGATATCATCAAAACGTTTTCAGATCCCCATACTAACAAATATTGATTTGTTCTCAAATTTGTATCACACTTCGTATCTTTTATTCAGTTATTCTTGTAATTTTTGATCATGTCATAATCACTTTTGTGTTGCTTGATAGCTTTCAAACAGATTTTTTGTGAGGAAGATGTCTTTATAGCTGTTGATAACTAACTTCTCAGATTTTTATCCTATACTGAAATGACCATGATTATACAATATACAATTTGTATTTATCTCTTTGGGTTTTATATTGATTCTTTACAGTACCCTCATGTCTTTAATAATACCCAAAAGCAAGCACAAAACAAGCCATTTTAAAAAAAAATGTAATCAGAATATGAAAATCTTTCTTTTTTAATCTTTAATCAGCATTTCTTTTCTCCGACTTTATAATCACACACTAGGATGTTTTTGTAAGCATATTTTGTCTTATACAAAATAATTAGAAAAACAAAACAATTTCATCTTAAATTTCCCCACTTCTCATGTTTTACCTTATTCTCTATAGGAATTGAAAAATTCTTAAGTATCTTATTGTTACTGGATATTAAAAATAATAATTAATATATTATCAGTATGACTAAATCAGATAAATGAAACATTTCAATTATTTTTTATAAGGAGCACAATTTTTTTTAGTTGGCCTCAAGATGGGTACATCTCATATTTCTCCATTTTAGATTGCAGTTAGATCATAGATCACTATACATTCTACTGTTACAGGTTTCAGATGGCTTTTTACAAAGTGAAAGACAGTATTTATCACAAAAAGCAAAGCACTGACGAAAACAACAAAAAGATATTGTCAGCTATTTAGAAATATAGCAGAATTAAATAGAAAAAGAGAGAGGATAATTGCTATACTCTTTTGTAAGTCTTATTTAAAAATTAATTAATTTTTCTTTTATGAACTATTTAATATTCTCCTGACAGCACCTGAGGATTATGCTTTCTTTCAGTATTATTCTGATGTTTAACTATATTTAAGTCATTTTCTTTATTTAATTTCTAATCATAATTTATATTATTGAATTATATATATATTGATCTCACCATCAGATTTTTTATGAATCAGTTTTATTTGATTCTAGATTTTTTTGTTCTCAATTTCTCTCTCTCTCTCTCTCTCTCTCATTTGTATTCAAAACTAAGCTTTTTAAATTTAAAATATTGTATTAATGACACAGCACAAATAGATAAGACCTGAGTCTTAGACAAACATGCTTCCTTTTTGCTTTTCACTTCAACTGAATATGTTTTACAATAGAATTAAAATTATAATTTCATTGCTATTGTATACGGACGGCATGTGGTTACACAAAATAAAAGATGCACTGATCCATTATGAAAAATAGGACACAATTTTGACAATACCCCCAAAAGTTCTGATATTGCAAATTTAGTACTCTTTTGTATTTAAACAGCGACTAAATCCAACACCCTTCCTACAACATCTGTCGACTCCTCCTCCTCTTCTCTGATTTCAGTTTGAAATATGCAAAGCAGACAATGTTTCAGAAATTCCTTTTTCGCTTGAACATGAAAGAATCATTTCTTTCTTTTGAGTAAGAAAAAAATTTGAATTTGAAAAGTTCAATTTGAAAATATTAAAAAAATTATCATGAACTTTGAAGTTGATCCTCTTTTCTATTTAGACTGGCTATAGTAATAAGTTATTTAGCTAATATTCCTCCCATTCTGCAGTTTTCTCCTTGATTTAAATTTTACTACAATACTCAGTAAGATTTCTTCAAAGAAAATAGTTTCATAAATTTACTATTATTCTCCTTCATGGATTAAATTTTAATTTGAAATTTGAACTGGAAATTTCTCCCTTTGAAATAAAGATGACATAATCCCAATCAATAAGCAAGCAACTTTAGTAATGAGCCTGGCAATAAATAGCAGTGGTGGTGGTAGCTGGCTTGATTCCACTGCCTGCCTGTCTCACTCAGTGGCTGGTTGGTTAGATGCTTGGCATGGGAGCTCTTTTATTTTTATTATTTGTATAAAAAAAAAAAATCTTTTCTTTATTTTTTGTTTCTTTGATAATGCATCTGCTGCTATTCTGCACTAAGCATTGATCTGAGACACAGATATACACCAATCTCTGCACTAGCCTATTACTTGTGTATCTGAAATTGAAGCTGAATAGTTCATTTAGAAGTTAGGATGGAGATGCTGATGTATGTGAAGAGAGAGCGTGATTGGTTGAATTAGAATCAGAAGGAGGAGAAGGAGTAATATTGGTAGGAGGGGTATCATGCTAAAACAACAGTACTACTATTTACACTACTGCTATCACCACCACTATAACCATCATTGCTTATTCTTTGTAACTATTACCATCATTTGTTACATATTTATATAGATATATAGAAGTGAGAGAGATTACTTATAATGAAATTTCTATTTTTATTTGATTTGATTCTAAGTGTTCAAATACAGATCAGCTGAACCTGAATCAAAAAGAATGCTGACTGAATCATTTGTACCTAAATGAGTTAATAAATAAAATCAAATTTATTTTTTCATGGTATGCATCTCATTTATTTTTGACAATTTTACCAGATTTAATTGTAATATACAGGTAACTTTTTACCTACTTGTATTTTTTTTATTTTTCCAAATAAACTTTATGTAAATTTTAGACAGTTTTTCTTTAATATGTTTTTTAGAAATTAAAATTGTGTCAAAACAGAAAGTGCATTATAAACTCTTTTGTTGAAGAAAAATAGATTTAGAAAAAATTTAAATTTTTTCTTCTAAAGTGCTCTATGAAATTTAGGACAAAATTAGATCTATCCATTATGGAAAAGGGTTTACACTTATTTAAATAAAAAATTGGGGTAAATTTGTAATATTTATTATGTAGAATATAAGCAGAATGAATTATTTGGAATTCATGAAATAACATTCTCATTTATTTAGAGGAAGCACCAAATTAAAATTATAACTTCTCAAATATGCAACAACCAATTCTTGTAAATAACTTTATTTAATCCGATCTAGAATTATTCTGTGGGACACATTATTTTCTTTGAAGAAACTGCACATGTGTATTCATTTTTATTTGTATGAACACACACACACACATACACACTTTGTGTGTATATGTGCATCTGTTCCAGTTCTTGTTATTTCCTTTTACTACTTAAGGTTTTTTTTAAATTTCTAATTGGCAAACTGCACTATGGTTTTATTAACACACTCTCCAGTGAATATGATCAGTTCAGTTACTCTTTATGTGTTTTTAATATTTTTTTAACCTTTACTGTTGCCGCATGTTTAAATGATTTTCACTCAGCTTTCTACTTCACAATTTAGAATTTAATATGCTTGTTACCCACTCCTTATCTGGTGTCTGCAGTATTCTTGATTGCCACAGCAGGAAGAACAGATATTTTTAATTGCAGTTAATATTCTATTTATTCTATGCTTTATATTATTTTGTTATTGACTAGTAAAGCTTCTACTTTTAAATTACTAAGAGCTTCCCCCATAAAAGAACTTCTAAGAAATAAGAAATAAAAAAGAATGAAGGAACTCTCATCCATTCAACTTAAATTAGCCTATCTTTGTTAGTAATGGTACTTTTATTTTTATTTTTCATCATTTAAATAAAAAATAATACTTGAGAAATTGAATATTTCATTATATTTGTTCTTTGAGTCATTAAAAATTTACTTTCTTGAGAATTTTTACTATAACCCAACTGTATATAATTAGGAAGATTTTTTTTTTCCTTTAAGAGTGAAAAATTTGAAGTAATTAAAACCTGAAATATCATTCTAAACTTTGGTTGATTTACAATTTATTCCTCTGTAAATATTTAGCAGTAACATCAAGTTTTGCCTTCATCTATTCTTTATTTGTTGGTGCAACTATTTTAGGAAATTAATATCTCTTGATGCCATGACAATTGCCTGTTCAAATATTTATCATCTTTGGCTAAAATCTGTTCTGGATAATTCAGCTATGTGAGATAATCTTGAATAATCAAAACTGAATTGTTTTCAATACTCTCAACTCAAACCTAATGTCTTCAAGTAATCATATTAAGAGCTGATTTATTATCTAAAAACAAGAATAAAGCATTTTAAAAGGGTTAAATGTTCAGGAAGAATGTCCTAAAATATGGTGTTGAAGGTGACAAAGGTAGAACTTCCTGTAAGTTTTTCTATTCATTTTATTTCATCAGCTTTAGTGGGAGATGTGAGAAGGAGCAGTAATGTCCCTTCTCAAGATTTGAATATTGAAAACTGGCATAATATTCCTATTATGGTAACTTCTCAATCAACTCCTATTGAAAAAGTGCCTGTTAATTATTTCCTTTTCATTTGACATCTGTTTTCACATTTCTCATTGCGTAGATGCCTTGTATATCTTCAGTATGAGCATTTATTTTCTTTTGTTTTCACTTATTTTTCTCTTTCCTTGCTACTTTTCTGGAAGCACTGTTGAGGAAAGTAAATCCAGTTAATGAAATATCTCATTTTTTTTATTTTTGCTTTGTCTTTCTTTGTTTGCAGTCTGTTCATTTTGAAAGGATACTCCTCTTAATTAACTTCCTGTCAATGGTATTATAAGAATATTCTGATAGGATAAATATAATACAAATTGATAAAAATATTATTTTAAAGTTCTTTTCATAATTTTCTTGTGAGAAATTGATACTTATATGCAGATGTATTTTCATGAAAACTAAAACTTGAAATTTTTATAAAGAAACTTCAAAGCAACAAAATCATATGATCACTTCAGAAACTTGAAAATTTAGAAAATTTTCTTTAGATGACTAGTTCAAAATGTATATGCTTAGCTTAATTTGCAGTTTGAATTTATCAGCGTATAGCAAGGTTTTGTCAAAACACAACCAGTAACACACTAGAAATATTATTCCAGTTAAGGATAAAACAAAAAACTGCTACACTATTTACATTGTTCAGACTATCATCCTCATCTTTGTTGCCATATTTATCACAACGTTTTGGCCATTGTATGCTCTGGCCTTCTTCAAATGGATACAAAAAACTGCTGCTTATACTTAGGTCTCTTTGCTCACCAGAGTACTAAATTAATCCTTAAATGTATATTTTCTTTTGGGATTTACTTTCAAGAGAAGGTAAACAAAGAAAAATAGAATATTTCAAAATAATGTTTGTTTTTTCAAAGAAAATATTATTTAAGTGTAACTCCTGGAAATGATTTTACAAAAATCAACAAATTAAAGAATTGCACATAATGAAGTAAAAATTTCATCACTCCCAGTAATTGTGACCTTTTGAAAAAAATGAAACATTTTAAAATTTATTTTGAACATGAATAATTATTTAAAATTTGTAACTGTTATCTGTTTTGAACTTTCCACTTGGTTTTCATTTAAATTGCATTTTGATTTTATTGACTGTTACTACTGCTTTGATCATTGAAATTAAAATTTTTAATGAAATTTTGGGTTTTGAGGAGGTATATTTGGCTGTATAATTTTATTTCTGTATTTATGAAATTAAGCTCTTCTTTTTTTTAATGCTTATAATGTTCACAAAAAAATAAAAAATGAAAATTGTTTAACAGTATAAAACATCATTTCAAGGAAATATTATCCAATAAAAAAGAATTAATCTAATCTAACTGAATATAGATAACTGACATTTGATGAAAAGTGCAGTCTTTTACCATTTGAAATTTTTAAGCTCCTGTCAACAGACTAGTGAATCTAAGACTGATAAGGCCCACATCATATTAGCCTGACAAGATAAATCGATCTAAAACGGATAAGTTCCTCAAAAAAGAGGTGTTAACTTCGTTAATCCAGCTCTTTTGAACTAAAGGTGATTCCCTTTGGTTCCATTTTTTATAATGGTTTTGGCATATGTATTCATTTCTGTTGCCTAGTGGTCAGAAAGTTGACAGTTTCATTAAGCAAGGGTTTTGTGAGTTTGTAAATACCACTTTTATTGGAACAAAAGTGGGTCACATTTCTGTTATATGATAAAGATGAAAAGAGTTTACCTTCAAAAATAGAGGAAAAAAGCAAAACAAATGCAGTCTTGTGCTAAAACTATGAATGTAAGATAAAATACAAAACTAAAGAATAGAGTTGTTTTTTTAATATATCTCTAAGATATCATCAGGCAGTATTTGAAAACAGTTAAACTTATAATTACATTTCATCCCAACAAGAATTGAGTTCTACATCTTTTTATTTATTATGCTGTCAGATTCCTAATAAATCCGTTGCCTTACTGGCTAGAATAACATTATTAAAATTGACTTATTAATTGAAAAATATGCTTGTTGCCTACACAGAGACATGAGTAGTCAATTCATGTCTCAGTAACTTTATAAATCCTTATAGCTTTGGGATGCATATTCATCAGTACATTTCTTTTCTTTTTAGTTTTATTACTTGTTTTCTTTTTACTTCTTGTACTTGAATATAGGCTATAGAGCATTGTTTTTAATCCTTTATCATATGAATAGTTCAATTTTCTCAATTTTCATTCTGATGGATTTTGTGATTTTTCTTTATTTCCATTTTCTTCTAAATAATTCTACATCATTTGCTTGCTAGTTTGCATTTCATATTGACATTTATGAAAAACAGATCAAGCACCCGTGTTTTTTTTCCATATTTGTCTGTGTGTAACTTTATTTCATAGTAAATTGCTGTAGGTTTCATGAACATAGTTATTTGTTAAGATTTCCAACCTTCTTTCCTATTTTTTCTGTTTTTGGCCATTTTTCTTCTAACCAGAAGATATATTTCTTTCTTTTGCATTTTGGTCATTGCTTTTCCTATTCCATTCCTGCCTGTAAGCAATAAGAACTGCTGTGCATGTACAGTGTGTGACTATTGCACTGCTATTGTTCTGTGGCCTGGTGCAATCTGTCTTCTTTACCTGTCACATCTACTTGCATGCAGATAACAGCATTTTTACAGCTTTTACTGCACACTTTATCTCTCCCACCATCACTACCTTTCTGCTTGCTGCCTCCTACCAAATTTTTGCCACTGTCTTTTTTTCATTTTAATTTTCTTTTTTTAAATTTTAAACTTATTTTATTTTTCAATCTCAAATTTACCTTGCCAGCCCCTATTTTCACTCCTTAATATCCTTTCCACTGTTCTTTAAAAAAAATTCAATTTAAATTCTTTTTTAATGGAAGATTTTTCTAATTAAAATCTGTATTCAAAAAGTGCACTTGTTTTCAGTTATGTCCTGCATTGACATCCGTTTGTAGATTAATGGATTTTTCAGATAGGGGAAAAAATTAATTCAGAATTTTGTTACTGTGTGTGTGTGTGTGTGTGTGTGTTATTTCTCACGTCTTTACCCCATTCTTTATTTTCTGATTAAAGGTGCAGTGCTGTAGGGGTAGTATAGTTGGGTTTTGGGAAGGATTTTTTAACACAAGGTGACAGCAACGTCAGTCAAAATCATATCATAATGACTTAATAATAATGCCTCTACCTAAGTGGCTGCTTGTGATATCTTTCTTTAATGATATCTTTGTAGTCTGGAATGACCCTTCCCTGCCATTTTCTATATTATTTTTCACACAAACTATACTAATCTTGAAATAATTACTTTAGCTTAATAACAAAGTCAGTTGGAGCACAAAAAATAGTAATGTTATTTTTTTTCCATAAATTTATACCCAAATAATTTATTCTTAGTTGAATGTATAGGGATTTTTTTAAGTTGCGAAAATTTTTTTATATTATTCAGAAAAATGTTTTTAGAATATATTTCTAAAACTAAAACTATTACTCAACAATTTAACACTTTAAAAATGAAATATAATTCTTTGATTTGTTCATTATTTTTCTATCCTAACCTTAGATATTTGAAAAATCTCAATTAAAAATATTATACTTTATCATGTTGAGAAGTTGTTGCATTTATTTTAAAACCAACAAAATAAATGCAACAATTACTCAACATGATAAAGTATGACTTATTTTTTTTTAATTGAGATTTTTCAAATATTTAAGGTTAGGATAGAATAATAATGAAAAAGTTTTGAGCTGTTACTGTTCTGTCTAGAAAATCTTAAACTTTTACATGTTTTCTATTAAAATATTTAGTGAAATAAATTCACAGATCAGAGAAAATTTATAGTTAAAATTGAAAGGAGTTATTTAATTGTAATAAGATTCTTTGTGATACATTTGAAAATCAATATCATAATACAAATAAATTTATAAAACTTTTATTCACTGACCAATTTTGCATGTGTGCATGAATTTACCCACATACACACACTCAGTCTCTACTATCATGTCTTCATTTCTGAAGTAGCCTTAAAAAAGGAAATGAGCTTTAAAAAATGATAGTTTCTTTAATTTTGTTAGTGTTTTTATATTTTTCATTTTGCCAATATAATAATTTACTTTCACATTACAAAAATTTGAAAGTAACTTTTATATGACATTGAAAGTGATGGTCTTATATCATCTTGTTATATTAAAAACAGCTGCTGCATCCACCTGTAGCTAAACTGCCTTTCTACTTACCTATCACTTGTACCATTGTTGAAACCAGGTGTATAATTAATTCTGATTAAATCTGTCTCAGCATGGTCATGCCTTGTTGATAATTTCTCTATCCTCTTATTTCATTCTTTTATCATTATCATATTGTATTATTATCATTCAGCATTGTATGTTTAAATGTGTTCTTTCCACTTCTAATAGTTGGCTTGCAACTCATAAGACTAATAGACTTGAGTTGAAAATGTCCATAGTACATGCAACTCTTAAAACATGATAAAATGCATATGTATTAGATCAAATTGATTATTTTTCTTTCTTACTCAGTTAATTCTTTCCATTATTCTATTATCTCTCATTGGTGTATGAAGAAAATTACAAAACTGCTACTGATGTTTTTAATAAATTCCAGTAAATTTCTTAAAAATATAATCTTAAAAGACAAACATTTCTTACTTGCCATATCAAATAATATTTTTTATTTTGTTCAGAAATAATAATAAAACTTTAGCTGTGGGTAATTTTTCCATGCTTTCTAAACTTAGGGAAAAAAAACTAACTTCAGATGTGGCACTTTTGTAGAGCATGAAAACCTTTAGCTATAAATTTGTGCTCTCTTGTCAGAATCATTTTATTTCTGTAATAACTTTCTACTCTGTATGTGATTAATTCATTTTTCTAATCTTTAATTAATCAAAGGATTTATAGCTCTCAGCTATTCATTTGTTACTATTTATTAACTTTTTCTCTTAATGGAAAATATTAAATCAAGTTATGAAAATGATGATTTATTAATGTCACTTGATAAAAAAAAAAATGAATTAAATTAAATTTAAAAAGATGTTTTAGACCCATAAATTTTTTGTTGAGTATTAACTCCAGAACAATGGTTAATATGAAATTGTACCTTTCACAATTATGAGTCACTTTAACAAGTCTGTTGAATGAGTAACAATTTAATTACTCTTTCTATTTTATATTTAAATCCCATTTGGATTATTTGACATATTTTAAAATTTTGACTATGCGTTTTATTGAGCTAATAAACAGATAAACATCAAGTTATAAGGCTTTGTCTACTTTTTGCATAATTACAGTATTCGTAAAAAATTATTTTATTCTAATATTTACCCCGTTTTACTAATCATAAAATTTACATAGGCAAATGAACATAACCTTCAATTTTATATTGTTTTATATATTTAGAAAGTATATTCAACAATTTACTTTGGCATGAATGAAAAATCAGCATCATCATTGTTATTGTCAGTAAAATTTAATTTTTAAATATAAGTATTTATTACTAAAGAATTGTATTTTCATTATTTTTGTTTATTCTATCATAAAAAAGAATCTTAAAAACCCAACTCATAAGATAATATTAGTTTTTTCTTTTAAAATATAATTTTATAGTTGCTATATTTACTTTTAAATTATTTTTCTGTATATTCAAATTTTCATTATTATTTTTTTTTTTTTTGTAGATTTTAATCATCTGAATAAACATATTTAAATGAACAGACTAATAACAAATTTTTATGAAGTTTATTGTTTTTACTCTAACAATTGTATCCTAATAGTTGATCATCAATAAAAGCCAATTTAAAGAAGTTGTTTACTTTGTTCAAATATGGCTAATACATTAAAAATAGACTGCTTTTGTTATTTGTTTAATTTTCAGAATTGAATAGAAATTGATGACTAGTGATTCATAACTCTTCTTAATATAATGGGTTTCTCTGTATGGCACATTTTATGCCCCTGCCTTTTTTCATGGAAGATGCAAATGACAATGTTTCCATCTCAAGTAGCAGCAGCAGCAACTTTAGCTAATGTCACCCACTACTAATAAAAATGTTTTTTCTCTATATCATCAGGATCATTACCATGATGATGATCATCATCATTGTGTGTTTGTGTGTGTGTGTAATCATTATAAGCAGATTTGATATCTAACTGGCTTTTGAGTTGATGAACCCCATCTTTAACTCTGAAGATACTCCAAATGTATTTCATCTTAACAAACTGCTTCTAGCTGTTTGTATTGATATCCAAAATGGACAGGAGACAAGAGGCAAATTACTTATGAATATAAAATAGTACTTCCTTATTTTGAACTGCCATTACAATCATTCGCTCATTGTTCTTTTGGGATGTCTGTCTCCCTGACTTGTATTTGTTGCCATTGTATTTGTGATTTGAGTTTCTTGATTAGATCCCTGAGAATGTTCTTCTCAAATCAGTTTTCCTCTGTACATCAACAGCTGCACTATTTCATATTGCTTAGCTTTCCCTTTCTATATTCCCAGGTTAGCACATCAATGAAAGACTGGCAATATGATTTTTTTTTTAAAATTTCTATCCAATTAGAGATTATTGCTAAAAGCAGATCTAATTTTTCTGATTCCTCTGATTTTGTCTTTCCCTGTATTACATTATGCCATTGCAAGATCCATTTACTTGTACTATGTTCTTTGATCAATACTGTTGTTCTTACCATTCTTATTTAAAGATTACAACTACTTGATGCAAGTGGCTGTAATATTCTTCATGTTATCTTTAATAAGATACCATCTTATAAGCAAGTAAAATACATATACTGAAAGTTCTCATCAATTACAAATGGATTGGTTATACCATGTCTGTATATTTTTATTAATGAAACAACTCATATAATGTAACTACAACATTGGTTTCTGAAAACATATTTGCATATTTCACATGTTAAACTGAGTTAAGAAATTTTGATTTCATTCTTTACTCCTTTGGCTTTATAAATAGTGTTTTAAATAGGTTGGCAATTGCTACATTAGATTAATTATGATGTAGTTCATATCATTACTGGAAACATTGTGTGGGTGGCTTAGAATTTGGATGTTATCAATGTTAAAATATTACAATAGTATCATTTGATGTCTCTGATGAAACAAAAACAGCATATATATTTTGACTCTAGCAATAGTTGTTGAGAATAGTCATCATTTGTGATTAGATATAGCTTTTATAATAGTCATAATAGAAAAATTTTATTTAAAACTGATTATTTCCTTATATTTATGTCAAATATTCATATTTATATTTCAAGCTTCAATTTGCCTTAAATTCAAAAATCATTTCAATTTTAAAAGGTCATCGGGAGTTAATTTATTCAATTTAATTTTTGCCGATTGTTACAAGAAAATTCAAAGACAATCTGTTCATCCTTTACTTATTGTTGTTTCAATTTCTGCATTTTGTTTGTGCTCTTATGATTTCATTATCTGTTTATTTATAGATGGTTTAACAGTTTCCCTAGGTGACTGATAGCACTTTATTTTACATGATACCATTTTCTTAAAGGATTCAGGCACTCATTTTAATTTCCATTTATTGCATATCATAATTCTAATTTCAAGATAAAAACCTTTTTCCTTAAATTCTTTTATTGAATCATTCGGTAATTCATGAAACGCATCATTTACTTGTACATATATAACACTTTCTTTCCCTTAATAAAATACCCCTTTTCATATTTCTGATCCTGTAAGCTTTAATATATATTTTACATACATTTTTAACAATATTTATTTTTATTATATTTATGCAAACCAATGTAAATCCAAACTCACAGGTTACCTAAACATTCTTCAAAATAGATTTTACTTAAAAGACATTCAATTCAGATTCTTACTTAAAATTTTTTACATGAAAACATTTTTAGAGATTTTAAAATGATCATGCTGATTTCTCAAGTATATTGTTGAATTATTGTTTTTGCTTATGTTAATAAAATAATTGCTTTCCTTCAAGTTACATGCATATTGCTTATAGAAAAGTGTTGCTATTGTTAATAGTTTCTTTTTTCTTTTTTTCTTTTTTTTTTTTTTTTTAAAAAAACCTTCATTTTTAAGGAAAGTAAAGTCAACATGATATAATATTTAAAGAGCTGTTAGCCACAGTAAATGTCCTCAACAGATTCTTCAAACTATTCCCTATTAAACAATATGCATTAAACTCTTTCTTCAGGGTAATTATATTTTGATTCTTTAAGAAATTTTCTTAGGTTCATATAATAAAAATTTATTCCTTTTAATTTGAAACTACCTAAAACCAATAAAATCCATGAAATTATAATGAAATTAGACTGAGCGTTTATAAATTCTCCTTGGCTTTTCTTAATCTGTTAAAGATTTGCTTTAGTCATTCCACATTTTTAATTAGAAAAATGTAGCTACTATTAAATAATTATCTTATTGCATTTGTTTATGTATGCATTCATGCATGTGATTGCGAAAGAAAAAGAGGGTCATTATTAAGGATGACAAAAATTCCAGGATGTAAGTTAAACATTTATAATTTAAGAAACCAATTTGTTTTAAATATTTTTTTGAAAAATGGATAACCTACATGGAGCAGAAGGTTTATAACCTTTTTTCTTTTTATAAGTATATTTCATTAAAAATAGAAGTTGATATATATCTTGTTGAATATTAATTTATTATTGTATATCATATATTTGATGATAGTATCTTTCTTTTTGAAAAGAACTACTTCTAGTTCTGCTTCAATTGGTTTTTCAGATCAATTGTTTTATAGATCAAAATATAGTTTTATCTTAGAGTAACATTTAATTTATTTAGTTTGATCACTTTTATTACTAGATAGCATCAAAGAGAAAGACATTGGCACTGACAAGACATGATCCTGTATCCAAAATTGATGTCATCTTTGAACTGTAATGCATGAATACTCTGAGACTTTAACAAGAAATGAACATTTACCTGAGTTTTTGATTATCTAATAGATACAGTTTTGTACTTTTAATAGATTATTCAAAAAATATAATTGAAGCCTATTCTCTATTATGCATTTGAATTTTGTAATTTGTTTTAATAGGAAATATATCAACTAGATTGTTGAAAATTTGAAAAATTGCTATTATTCACTAAATAGTCTCTGAGATGTGTTGTTTTCTCAAATTGATGTTTAATTCTACAGTTTGTCTTATTTCATTGATAACTGAAATAAGCCTATTTCAATTTTATTCTATATGATGTTTCAAAATATATTTATTCTATTCAAAACAACTTGAGTACTAGTTTAAGAGAAAAACAACCAACAACAAATCTCCTTTTTAGCTATCTGCTTAATTTTTCTTATACTAATTATGTATTTACTTTTATTTTACTTTATTGTAAATTTTTTGCCACTTGCTAACTTATTTCTGCTTCTGTGTGATGTTAAGAATGTCATGATTTACACAGATGTGCTAGTATATGACACTGAAGTGTATAGTTAATTCTGCCAAATGATCAGCTCATTAACTTTTTTTCAGTATTTTATCCCTATATTTCCTCTGTTGCATGAACTAAAAAAAAACAAATATATAAAACTTGAATTTTTTTTAGAAAATAGAATTTGGAAAAAAATCTTCCATTTTTATAAATTCAAAGACATCACTAGAATGTTTGTATGTGATTGTTTCCTTTTTGTCACTATAATTTTATAAGTATTTGAAATTTTATTTTCATTTGTTACAAGTTTCTTTTTCATATTTTTCTCTATAAGTCATTATTTTTTGTGTTAGTGCATTTTTGTTTATTTTTTAAATTATTTTTTTAATTTCTCTAAACTTTCCTTTTCTATTTCTCTAAGCCTGCCTTATGCCTATTTTAGATTACAATATCTGATTTGCATTTGGCAAAGTAAAATGAAGGAAACTACATTTTAAAAAGAAAATCAAGACACATAAGAAGATCAAATTTGATTATGGAAGTTGGAGTTCAAGTTTTTTAATGTTTGTGTTTTATTGTTCATTATTGTCTTTCTCTCTGTACCTCATTGTTAGAGAATATTTTTAGTAGGTTTTGTTCACAGGGTTACTAAGATGGCATAAGCCACAACCAAAATTCTTTATTTCTTCTCACCCATCCCTTCTTTTTGATTCTTAGTTATTCTCAAAGATGGACATCCCCACCCCCCTGCAAAAAATTCAACAGCCCTCTGATTTTCTCTGTCTCTTTTGCTATTACTATTTTTCTTCACATTCTCCTTTCTCTTCCTCTTCCTCCACTCTGTGAACGGTGAACTGAAGATTTGAAATACTGACCAATACTGACTGTTACATTTTCTTCCACTTTCAGGAAAATTGCAAGGTTCTGTGCAGACCAAGAATCTGGCTCGTCTTTCATGTAAGAACATTTTTATTGTTCTGTCAGCTTTAATGTTCAAACAAAAGGTGCTCCCTGGCCAGCATGGATGGATGTTTAACAACTGGGTTGGGTCTCGTGTCATGTTAGTGATGGTGGTGTTAGTGGTGATGATGGTGTTGGTGGTGGTGGTGGTGGTGGTTGCAGTGATGGTGTGTGATGGCTGACACAGAACAAAAATGATGACAATGATGAACCAGATGATCATAAATGTCATGGTCATTATTATTATGATGACAATGATGATGATATTAACTACTGTTTGGGGCAAAGTGGAGTTTGCTTTTGTTATCATTAAAGCTGACGTATCACTTAATGGTTTCTTACATGAAAGATTGACCAACTGTACACGTCGTCGGCTGTGTTGTTGTTGCTGTCGTTGGCGTTGTGGTGGTGGTAGGCAGCTGGGATGGGGGGATGGGTACTTGAAATGGGTAGGGATTAGGACAGTTAAAGTTTCTATAAATCATTCATTTGGCCAGAGCTTTAAAATCAGCTTTTTAATTTTTTCATAATATGCAACATAAATAATTGATTATTCCAAATTGGTTTCATGATAAAATATTTTTTAAATAATTTACTTCATAAATCTATTGGGTAAATTGCCTATTTTATGTTTTTGGTTAAAAGTCTAAGATAGCGCAATAAAGAATGAGAAAATTAAAACGAATCATTTTTTTCATTGATACAAGTAATTTTCTCATCTCATTTTAGTTCAAAATTTAATATTTATGCATGTTTAGGTAGATGTGTTGATATATACATACATATCATTTTGTTTAAGTGCGTGTATGTATGTGAATACACACTCTTACCTAGATTTACTTAAAAATGTACATGTTATGCTGCCTGTATCTTTCATTTGTATCTATGTGTTTGCTAATCCTTTGCTAACACTTTCTTCTGCAAGAATCTTTTTTTTTAACCGGGAATCAAACATTCATCTAACACTTTTGGTATTGTATACTTTCTGCTGAATTTCTAACAACTTTTTCTCTTTTCTTTTCTCTTCAGTTGCTTAATGAATTTCTCTCTTTTCGTGTTTTATGTATGCACACGCATCTGTAGTCTTTTTAAGAAATTTAAAAACAAATATGTTTTATATTAAAAAGTTTTGCTCTTTGATTATACAATTTTAATTGTTAGGATGTATCTAGAAATTTTTATATTTTGTTGATTAGCTAATTTTAATATAAGAAAAATATTTTCTATTTAAAGAACAAATTAGTTATTATCTTGCTTAAGATATTAATCACAAAAGTTGTTTTCCAAAACTGTTGATTCTTCTATAAAATGTTTATCTCTATTTCTCTCTCACACACACATACTATCTAAGGCTTTTATTTTTCAAAGTAATTGAAGCAAAAAGTAATTTGTTTATGCAATCACTGAAACAAAATTAACATCATCATTCTATTTGTCCATTTATTTTTACTATAGTATATTACCTTATAGAATGTCATCAGTCATGACCTTGAATTCATTTTTATTCCACTGAATCTTTGTGAGAAAAATCTTTTATGCATGATTGTTAGAAAAAACAAATATAAATTAATAGTGAGATTTTTTTTGAAGCAACTGTTCAAAATGTGTTATTTACCTAATATTAAGTGAAAATGTAATCTCATGACAAATATGTAAAGCCTATTTAACTTTGATAAAACACTATCTTGGTTAAAATTTTGTATTAGTGGGTAAAATAATTAATATTCATCCAAACCAGATAAAAAAAAGCAGAGATTTCTTATCAGATGTGATCCCTTAAAGTAATTAAAAAAGATCAAAAGGAATTAAAAAATATAAAACTTTTTTTATAAAAAATTATTACTGTTTGTTATATAGACTCTGGTCTAAGACAATGATGAATACTTACATGGCTCTTTCTGTTAAATATTGATTGGCCATTGCCTCAAATATCTCTGCTACATTGTTTGCATTGGTCAACAAACTAGCAGGCGGGGGGGGGGCAGGTTGGCTGCTTGATAATATAATATTGATGCTTTAGATAAACTGATAAATAAATAAATAAACTGTCATCTTTATGTAGTTATTCTAACTCTTTTTTTTTTTTTTTTTTACCTTCAACTGTTTGTTTTCAGATTGAGCTTACATTTGCTTGTCCACCACATGATGCTCCCCAACATTGTCATCTACAATGCTCTTTCAGTCTTACATTTGTTTATCTGTTGAATATCTATCTATTCTCCATGAATTGTAATTCTTATGCAGGCAACAACCAATTGACTTTTTTCATTATCATTACTATTTAATCATGTGTGCGCCTATTTTCATAATAAGTAATCAACTTGCTTATGTTCCATGTTCTTTTCTCAGCTGTTCAGTGATGCCTTTATTTTGCCTTGCTTTAGTGTTGGTGTGCTTATATGTTGTTTTGTTGATTACTTTTTTCAACTTTGGCTGCTTACAAGAGTGATGTAGAGTTTTAAAGCCACAATGGGGGAAGATTACATTAGTGTGTGTCTGTCTGTCTGTGTGTGTGCATTTCATTTATTGTAAAAATATTTATGAAGCTCATAATATAAATCTTTCCTCTTCTCAAGGTACTAATTATTCATATCAAATTTTGATTTTACTAATAAATGAAGTAACAATTATATCATCACATTATATCATATAATATTTTAAAAAGTAGTTTATCCTATTTTAGTCTCTTATCAATATTATGGCTATTTAGAAAATGTGTACATACATATATATATGTATGTATGTATATATATATATATATATATATATATATATATATATACACACAATAATACACAATACACACTAGAATCAGTTAATAAATTTAGTTGTAATTTAATCATTTAATTCTTTCTTTTAATTAATTTCACTAATGTAAACTTTTTCTATTGAGTCTTTTTGTTAAAATAGAAATATAACATTTATCTAGGAATTTAAACAATATTGTGTCAGAAAAATTATTGTATTGAAATAGGATCTTATTGCGATATGAATTTTCTTGTTTTGTTCATGCTCCTTTAACTCTCTGTTTTGTTGCTGTTTTAGGTGAACGTCCCTATATTTGTGGTGCTTGTGGAGTACAGTATAGCCAAAGCCATAGCCTGAAGAGTCACATAACCAATAAACATGAGGGCAGAATGGGTTACTACATCAAAGAAAAACGACACCGGGCACACAGGGGAGTAGGTTACATGACCGCTTCAGTCCCAGGTACTGATTTGGCCATGTTTAAACTGCCACCACCCACATCCGTTCTGAACCAAAGCTTAACTGCTGGTCTTGACTTATCTAACAAGTTCACTGAGCCTTTAAAGGCTTCTTTCCTTGACAACACTCTGAATCAATTGAAATCTAGTCCACAGCAACATCACCTTCTCAACGGCCACTCTTCGCCCCACTGTGCTGATCTCCTACAAAATCCTTGCCCACCTACGGGCCCAGGCTTTCCCCCTGCACATCATCACGGAACTCTTCAATACCAAGCATCAAGAGGAACTGTCAAGATGGAGCCGTTGGATAATGGCTCCAACCAGGCCATGGATCTTAGCATACGGTCATCACGTAATGGCCACGGTCCTACAAATGGTCACAGCCAGCAGTGTTCTGACGTGAATGGTCTAGATGACTGCAAGCATGCTGAGAAGTTGAAGACACTGCGCGGCAACGTGGTCCGTATGCTTGCTATTCTAGTTCCGAACTTGGATTTTGAAGAGAAGGGGATAAGTGCAGAGGGTGATTCCGTGGACGAGCTTCTCCAGGATGTTATTGAAAGCAATTCACCTGAAGATGACGCTGCAGAATAGGAAGCCTTAAAGACAAACTAAAACTTCTTAAAGAAACATGGAAAAGTAGAAGAGGAAAAGCAAGAAACAAAACATTAATATGAAAAGTCAGGGGGGAGAATTATTTATTTGTAATAACAATCTTATAAAAACAAAACCAAAGTAACTTCCTTTTTCTCACTCTCTCTCACTATCTCTCTCTTTACTTTTCACTTTTTATTCTCTCTCTCTCTCTCTCTCTCTCATGTTACCTTTCTAGTTTGTTCACTTTTTTATTATTTAATCCCCCCACTGTTTTTCCTTATTCTATTTTTCCACGAAAACTTAGTTTTTTTAATATAAATTTAAATAAATAAAAATGGGTGGTAAATTGCAAATCAAGTGTTAAGGGGAGGGAATTCTTTTTGGTCTTAAAACAGGTCATTTTTTTTTCTCCTCATGCTGAAATTACCTGGCACAAGGTCAAAGAGTGCAATAAGCCATGTGCAGATTTACATATCACATCATAAAGTTCATTTAAATATCATAGCCATAACATCAAATCAAAAAAGAAAAAAATTAAAATTTCTTGTCATTCCAAATCCCGGTATGTTTCAAAAGTGAAATTTGTGGAAGAAATTTAAAAAAAAAAAAATTGGAAGAAAATCAGTTTTAAAATATATTAAAAAAAAAAAAAGCAAAGAAAAATAAAGCCTACCTATTTGGCATCACCAGCCATTCTGTTTTAGAATGGAACAAGTATTTTGTTTAAATATTTTTTGCTGGCTTAACGTTTTTCTTTTTTATATTGAATGACAAATACAAAAAAATAATTAATTTAAATGAAAAGAAAAATTGCTTTTTCATACTCGCCATTCCTGAGTGTTGGTCCGTATTGTTGGTTATTCGCAATCCACTTGTCATTCTATTCAAATTCATCTTTTACATAGTGCTTTGTCATTTTTGTTCATGCAATGTTTTCATTACTCAACCATTGGTATATAAAGAATATCTCATTATCTTTTGTGATACTAAGTAAATGTAATAAATGTATTCTTTTACTGATTATAACAATTATGGCTGCTTAACAGCTTATCAGCAGCTGTGATTATGTTTCCATCCATCTGCTATACATAAAAATCAAAAGGGTTATTCCAGATTTTCAACTAGTCCTTAAAACAGGCATGCTATCTCTAACAGAACCCCAGAATATTGTTGAGGAAAAAATTCAATTTCTTATAATTTAATTTTACATAGGAAATTAACAAAAAAAAAAAAATAACTTAATGGATAAGTTCACATTTCCCAGAAAATTAATTTATGTAAATACATATATTTAAAATTTTATATATATTTTTTGTTAACATTATTTAAAAAGATCATTTTATGTCCATTACATTGTTTCTTTTACTACTACAACTTTATTGCATAGATTTTTTTCCTTTATATATTATTGCTATCATATGTTCTATGCTCACTGTTAGAAATGATTTTATTTTAAATTTTGCATTAGTATTTTTTAATATAAACTTATTGATAATTTTATTTCCATTAGGTAATTAATATTGAATCCATGTTCAGTAGTTTTCATAGGTGTATTGATTCTTTTTCATTAATATTCCTCTTTATTTATTTTAATTCTTCTTGATGTAATTTTTTTTTATTACAGATAAAATAATCTTAAGTCTGATTGGGAATGTATAATATAATTTTTTTTACTAATTATTAGAATATCATTTTCAAGAATAGTACTTATAGTTTACATTCTGCTTAGAAAATTGAACAATATTTTCTTTTTAAATTTGTTTTGTTTATTTATAAGTTGGAAACAATTATGTAATGTTTATAAATACAGGACATAAAAAAATTATTAGCCACCAACTTTGAATCAGAGACTATATAATGTATTCTGGGTGTTCTTTCTTTTTGTCATGCCTGGCGTTTAACTTAAGACCTGTGAAATTTGTCATTAGTAAGTTAGCACTGTTTCTGCATTACTGGATTTTAAAAATTCACCAAACAGTTATCATCTACTCATTTAGACTTAATGCACTTTTTATAACAAAATTATATCCCATATAACTTTTCCAGTGCTCTATGTTCTCTTAGGTTCTTTTTATTTAACAAAATATGCTTTAGTCTATGGAAGGTGGTCCCACTTAAAACCTCTCACTATATATATATATATATATATGTATATATATATATATATATAATCTGCTGATTTATTATCTCTCTGTTCCTGCTGAAACTGATTCACATCAGTCATTTAATATACCAAGCATATTTGGTCATTTTGTTATTTAATTCTCTTCAATCATCATCTTTGATTGAAATTGATGACACAGTCTTTTATATCCTTCATTCTGACTGACATTAACTTATTTTTGTGTGTGTGTGACCTCTTGAAACTCACTCAAAATATGCTTGCATGTCTTATTTTCTGCTGATATTGTTCTTGTAATTGTTTCCTATTCAAATGCTGAAGAACAAAATAATACCAATCAAATATTAGAATATTTTACTCTATTTTCTGATAGCACTGCTGATTCATTTTCAATATTTCTGGTTGACTATAACTGCTGTAATGCCACCAAGAAATTCATTTAATAATTCCACTAAAAATAAACAAACTTGGATTGGGATTTTAACTGACACTTTTAAGATAATAATTTACTTTTTGGTTTTATTTATTTTTCTTATCAAAATCATTTTTACCAACTTTATTACTTAATTTTCATATTCACTGATCTAAATATAAACAAGTTCCAATTTTGTGCTTTAAATTTTTTTCTATATATAATCTTTATTTCTTTTTGTTTTTTCTGGTATTTGCTCTTTACTGGCAAAATAATATGCTTATTTTAGGTTCAATAACACTCTTTATTCTTTTTGTTTTGTTCTTTACTTCTTATTGCATTTCCATTTTTGTTAGAGTTTTTCAATTAAAAAAGAAAAAGTAAACCACTTGCTGAATATTTCATTTATATGAATATTTCTGTGAGAATTTACTGTTAACAGTAAATGTTTATTGTTTCATGAAAGAGCAGTTAAGTATAAAGGAAAATTTCTGCAAAACTACTTTTCCATATAAAATGACATTCCAATCTTTTGCAAATCTTGTGGTGGTATACATAGGTTAGTCCATTCTTATGGAGAATTACTAAAATTTCTTCTGTGAGCTGTTTTGGATATTAATGACTCTTTGTAGACAACTGACCACCCAGTGATTTGGTCATTTTAAGTCCATGACCTGCATGCACAATACTCTTTAACTTACCTGCTTTAGAATGATGACTTTTGGTCAGCAGTGAGTTATTGTTTAATTTTCTATAGCTATGTTAAACGGATTTATTCATGAAGTAAGAACATTGTGCTTATTTATCTTGCAGATTAAGAATGCAAAAAGAGAAAAATAAATGAGAACCGAATCTAAAGGTGTTTCTACTTTGACTTCTCATTTTCCCCACTCATTGATTTGTCTGTATGTTGGAGACTTCTTATTACATTGCTACTGTAATCAGTTTCATTATTCTATTTAATACTTTGTTCTTTTTTCAACTGCTTTTATTCTTTTCCCTCTTTTAATCTGAATTTTTCCTCTTATTCTTGGCTACTAATATTTACCAATGACTGCTGAATGCACTCTATGCAACTGCTGAAAACCTAATTGGGGTGCTTAGGATCTTTTTTTACTGCTGTTCTTTGAATTATCTGCTTCAAAATATAATAAACAAGGAGGAATTATTATTATTATTAAAAAAGATAATTTAATTTTCTTTAAATATACTTTTGGACTAGTGTCATGGTTCTTCTATAGAAATCACTTGTCATTGCAAGTATGATTAGCTCAAAGATGAGTCAAGGAGCAACCATTAAGACCGTGAGCAAGTCTTTTTGTACTCTGTAGTTAGTACATTTATTTGCTTATAAAGTCTGAAGTTTCTCAAAACTTTCTTCCTGCTGAATCCTTCTTTTTTGTTAAATCAATTATGTTTATTTTTGAGCATATTTCAATTTAGTATATTTTGATAAATTTCCTTTTACTTTATTTCATTTGGTTGTCTACTTGCATTAATCAAAAGAAAAAAACTTACATTACTGGCCTCGTTGATATTCTTTGATTTCTTTCAATCTCAGTTTATATTTATATATGTATTTACATAAATATTTTTTTGTATTCTTATAAAAATTTCATTTTAATTTTCCAGTATTTTCTTCCTTCTTTTTCCTACTTAATTTAATGACCACCATGACTTCACAGTCTTTTTACCATTTTTATAAAATAGAAATTATTATTTATAGTTTTCATTTAAATTTGAGAAATTTTTTACTTCAGATATATCTGATGTTTTAAAAAAATGACTACCATCTTGAACTTCATAATATGAAATATATAAGCATTTCTGATAGCCTAACTTTATAAACAACTTTATTGTTTTCGTTACTTATATATTGATTCATTTTCTAATTCACCCACCCATCCAGAATTATTTTATATTCTGTTTTTAGCAATATATTTATTCAATTTCTCTAACACACACACCCACCCACACACACACACACACACACTGTTGAACTTTTAATATTCTGTTCCTTTCCATGATTCCCTGAGATTAATTTGTCATGTATGGGATTTGCAGTTTTTCTCCCCGGTGGTTCAGAAAGGCAACCTAAATTATGAACATAGAGCACTGAAAATCACTTCTCCATTATTTCTTCTTGTTGCTCTGCAAAACTTTGCTAGCAGAAAAAGACAACATTTGCAAACTTTGTTAAGGACTAATAATTAACTATCTCAATATATTCCACCATTGTAAGAATAATGTATAACCCATTTTTTTTTTTTTTCATTTTGACACTTATTAAAGTTCTACTTACAAAACTAATTCTTCTTCCTTGTGCAGAAAAAAAAAATATTAGTTTTCTAGTTGACTGGGGTAAACCTGTTTGATAGCTTTAACCTTCTCTAGATCTCATTTGGCAGAGGGACTTTAACAACCAAAAGAAAGAAATCTGGATTGAATAGAAAAAATTATACTCTTTACTTTCGTAAAAGAGAATGGTGGTGAGATCTCAGAAAAGAAAAAAAAAATAAATAAATCTGAAAAATTTTAAAACATACAGAAATTTCATATACATTCCAATTTTAGTCATTAATATATAATTTTTTATTACTTTTTTAATTGGCAGCAATTTTGTATGTAGTTAATGGAAGATGTTTGTGTATTTTGTAATACTTGTTCCTTAAGCTGGAATGCAGATCTGACTATGGCATTTTTTTGTGGTGAGGGGTGCAGCATAATAATTGGCACTTTTAGCTGTTCATCCTCCTTCCCACTACATTATTATTATCATTACTCTTACAACTACTACTACCACCATTATAACAATATTTATTGAGGTCTGTCTGCATGACAAACTCTGTCCCTTGATGACAAAAGACATCAGGTTGACTACTCAATCCTAATTTTCATGCAGGATTTGGCCCAAACATGGTCAGCTGCCAGTCAGCTGGTCAATAACAGATGTCTGGATTATAGTTCTGTGTATGCAGACATGTATGTATGAATACAGATATACTGCATACATTATACATACATACATGCACTAGAGACATAAATTTTGCAGACGTTTACTGGTGTATTTATAGGCTCACGGTGGTTTATGGTTATATCATCCCAAGCACTCCCACCGCTAAAAAAAGAAACTTAACTAAAACTCCAGAAAAATTTTCAAAAGCAGTAAGCTATATAATAATTATTTTTTATTTATTATTTATTTATTTATTTATTAATTTATTTTTTCTATTCCTGAAACAATTGAAGGGTTGGGGAACAATGCAGGACAAAGAAAATCAACTTTAAATGTGCAAAAAGAAAAAAAAGAAAAAGAAAGAAAGAAAGAAAAAAATGAAATAAAATAAAAATGATGTCTGAACTTCAAGGGAGATAACTTTGAAGTTTCTCGTGAATTATTTATTTAATGTGCTGCTCATTTGTTCTTTAAGGTTTTCTCAGTGTGGAGCTGTTGGCTTATTTGAAAATAAGATGACAAAGAGAAAATCTTAAAAGAGAGAGGAATTAAAATTGATCATTTTTTGCACTTTTTGGTAAAATTAAGAAAGAAGGAGAAACAATTGATTTTAACTTATCTTGCTTATGTCAGCAAACAACATTTTTTAAGAATATTGTTAATTGTAAGATTTCTTATTAATTTGGGGGTGGAAAACAAAAAAAATTGAATTGAAAAAATTTTAAATATGAAATAAAGAAAGGGTTGTGAAAATAACATTGCTTTTCTCTTATCCATTGACAAGTGTCTCCTATTACAAAGTAAGTTATTCTTTGTCATGGTTACTGCTATTATATATATATATATATATATATATATATATATATATATATATAAAACAGAACAAAAAAAATAAAAAAATGTTTGTATACAAATTTCAAGTTTACCCTTTAGGACTGAATGTATAGTTATTGTAAATTAGAATTTGTCTTCCGAAACTGAGCAGGTGTGCTGCTGAGAAATGTAGATATTAAGGCTGTTGCTCTGGGAAAACATTGTTTTAAACTTTAAAACTTCAAACTTTTGGGCAATGTTAATTTGATAGGCCTTTGAAAAAACACATAACATTTTCTTTAGTTTTATTTTTTCATTATCTATTTTTAAATAAATGGCTCAATTTTTGTTCCTATGAGTACTTTACTATTGTTTTCTTTTTTCTTTTATTTTAGATATTTATTCATTATTCGATTAGCAAATATAAAGTCAGAGCTTAGATAAGAAAAAAATGATGGATTAAAAATATTTTAAATATTATTTAACAAAAGGAAATACATTAAATCAAATCATGGAAAAAAACACTTTTCTCATTCCTTTTTATTTTTTACTGTTGATAAATATTCCCTCTTGTCAACAGCAGAAACCAGTAATTGAAAAACAACAAAACTTTAATTCAGCTAAAGAAAAAATTCATAAAATGTTGGAAAAAATGTTAAATATTACTGTTAGTTGATATGTGTTCAAGAAAAGAAAAAAAAGAAAATTATTGGTAAATTAAGTATATATATCTCAGGACTTTTCTTATAGCTGTGTGATCAGTTGTAAATCTGTAACTGAAAACAAACATTGAATTTATACATTTTGATTAGCATTTCTTTCTTTCTCTCTTTTGTATGTTCTGTCTTGAAATGTTTTCATTTTTATGCTGATCTAATTTTTATTTTTAATTTGCATTTTGTTTATAATCATTTGCAAAGTTTTAATTTGCTCTGCTTTCTCATGGGCCTGTTGTTGACTCATGTGTCCACACAGTGTTTTAGATAGAGTTTGTTCCTTGTTATATTCCTTATAAAACAATGTAAATTAACATGATTGAAGAATGAACCCCAGAAGTTGTTTTCAAATACTTCCTCTCCCCCACCAAAAAAATACACCATTAATTTCTAAGTCTTAGTAATCTTTTATCATCATCACCACCATCAGCAGCAGCAGCAGCATCTTAGCAGAAATTATAATCTTATTTTTTTTCCTACCTGGGTTTAGTATGTTGTTGTTTGTTGCTGCAGTCAGACACCATGGTTCTAATATATTATTTGCTGTCTTGTGTGCCTTTAGGATCTATCAGAAATTTCTAATAATCCATGTCCATAGTTGATAATTCTCCCCTTGGGCAGCAGCATCTATTCCCACCTATAACCCCATGGGTTGGCCGGCCCCCACCGTCACATTCCGGCCTCAAGTGCTCCGACTGACTGTGGCTAGCAAACAGCTTTATCAGACCTCTGGTAATAATAATAATAATAATAATAATAATAATAACAATAATAATAATGATGATGATGATAATAATAATTGTACTTATTTTACCTTATTTAAAGACATTTATTTAAAACCTTTGCTTTTATAGATCTCCCCTCTGGTAGCAAACTAGTATCATATCTTAAAAATATCTAGCTGCTTTTTTTCCTTCATCTATTAAACACCATGTTGCTATCTACTCATTGCTTGACCTGTTACAAAATAGTAAAATGTCTTTTCTCTTGTTTAAATCAAATCCATTTTCTTAATTTGGAGAGGGGAAGAGGAAGGAGGAAAGAAATAAAGAAGAAAGTAGTGGCAGAATTTTATAATTTAAATTAATTAAAAAACCTCCATTTTTACAGTGACTCCCGTTCTTGCTTTACTGCTGTAACTTTTTTTACTTCACAGAAAACAGTAGACAGTTATACTTTGTCCTCCACCAACACATTTTTTTTTAATCCTTACATTTCTAAGGTCAATGGTATAACTAATGACAATCATTCTTGTGGGCTATTTGAATTTTTTTGTTCCCTCTCTTGTACTCTCTCTCTCTTGTACTCTCTCTCTTTATCTATCTATCTGTATTTGTGTCCCTTTTTTTCTTTATTTTAAATTATTGTGTGTGTGTATATATATATATATATATATATATATACACACACACACCATGTTTTAGAATATCTCAGCACTCTTAGATATACACTATCTAGGATTCTTGCTACTCTTTCTCTCTTTGCTATTGTCTAATATTTATTTATTTATTAATTTATTTTTAAAGATGAATTTCACTCAGTAATCTCCTTGATCTAAACTTTGGTCCAGTTATTGGCAATGATGCTAGCTTCATGCACCTTTACCTACATCCCTCCCCTTGGCTATCAAAGTATTACTTTGTTGAGCTCAAAACTCAAACAAAAACCCTTGCCACCAAAGAATGAATAATATGATCTGTCAAATATTTAATTCTATTGTAGACACTCAGTTTTCACTGATTTAAAAATTGAACTGAAATGTAAATGTACACACATGTTACAAGAATTCTAATTATTCCATTTGCTCCATTATTGTAAATTATTGGGGCAGTTGATGCTAGACAAAATCTCTACAATATTGTTAAAAAGGAAAGAAAAACATTGTTGTAGTCAAATCTTAGTTCATCTGACTGGAATATTTTTATTACAAAATGTACATCCAACAAATAATATTACTGTACATAATCAAAAACATACCAAGTGATATAAATTAAAAGTTATTGCTTTTAAATCAATTTCAGATTTCTATGAATTTTGAAGCTATCATGATTGTTAAGCTGTACTAAGTTTTAGATTATGGAGAAAACTGATTTCTTAGTGTGTCTATCACTAACAGGACCACCTTTATTTTGTTTTAATCAAAATCACTAGATAAGTGTTACTGCAAGTGAGCAGTCCATTTTCAACTTTATGACTTGTCCATGATCAAGTTGGTGAATCTAGGGTTAAGCAATGATTGTTTAGGAGGCCAATGCAATATGTTGACTATGACTCTAGCTACTGTTTCCATGGCAATGTTTTAGTCCACATCCATATATGGTGCTGTTTTGACACACTACTCATGATTAATTTCATCTCGGTGTCTACAATTTATTGTGCAATGTGCTTGAGTCACTTAACATTTATATTGCCAGGTTGTGGTCTTGTCAACTAGTCTGAACTGACAATACATTTCCCCTTTAACTTACGAAGAAAGAAAGAAACAATTTGAATATTTAAAAATTGGAAGAATTTTTTAAATTGTATAAAAGAACATAAAATCAAGAGATGATTTGAAGAACAAAAAGAAACACTTCAATCATTCACCCAGTCATTTGAAAAACACACACATATACACACAAATAATTTTTGCAAAGTCAAAATGGTAAAAAAAAGTTTAAAATAGAAGAAAAGAACTGACTAAAGAGATAAAAAAAAACAAAAAAACAGATAAAACTTACAATAAATGGAAACAAGCTAAAAACAATAAAAAACAAAAATGAACATGCTGTTTGTACAGTGTATTGTTTGGGCAGATCTGTAAAGAAAAAAGAAACCTTTTGCCCCAACAATACTATAAGCACTCTACAATGGCCGACGAATATAATGATTATAACTACGACAATGCTTATGATGCGGACACACACCACAAACATGTTGAAAGAAAAAAGAAGAAAAACAATATACTTTGTTGAATAAGTACTTGTGAATAATCTTCAATCATCAAGGTCACATATTTTTGCAGTTGAAATTCCCTGGGTATTATGTGAATTTCAATATTTCAAAAAAAGTGTATTTTTTGCTGTATATTGCAATATTTTTTCTTTCTCCCCAAGCAAACCACTGGTTATTATTATTATGATTATGATTATTATTACTACTACTACTACTACTATTATTATTAGTCTTTGTTGAATGTCTTATAATAGCAGTAGTCTTAGTTGTAGCTCTTGGCTGGTAGTGTTTTAGTGACTGAAAGAAATGATCATCACAATAACTTTTATTTTCTGTTATCTGTGATGTGTGATGACATCGGTCTCACTGGGGCATTGACCGGTGTTAATTACCCTCCCCCCAACCACCACCACCAAAAAACTTTTTTTTTGTATTTAAACAAGCAAAACATGAATATCCATTTTACTCCCCTGTTTCTAACCCATACCCAATTTCCCCATTCTCTTAATTACCCTGCTCTACCTTTGGTAAGCAGAAGGTTAACCCTTGAACACATATTCACATTTTTTTTTTTTGTTTTGTGTGTGTAAAGAAAGCCAAAGCCAAAGTTCAGTTTATGTGACTGTCGAATGCGAGAACTGTCTTCCTACCCTTAGTCTTTGGAATGTAGAAATGTTTAGATTTTTTTCTGACTTATGCAAAAAGCTAGAAAAATATATCATGAATTTTTTATTCATTTGTAGGAAACAAGAAAAAGTGTAAATAGACCCTGTTTGTAACTATTAGGTTTTTTGTGCGAGGAGAAGATTTGTTCATTGCAGAGTTATCTGCACAGTTAATACATGACAACATTATTTTTAGCTACATATGAAGAAAAATACCAATGTTAGGAGTCAACATTGCTGTTTTACATGGTTTCAATCTTTTGAGTGGAAGATTGTGACACCAGTTATCGTGGTAACACCACACGGCATAAGAGGAAGCGCTATCAAAGGTCCTTGTATGTATAAAAAACCTAACAAAAATGATTGACTCGTTTTTTTTCCCCTCTTATTGACTCATATACATAGATGCGTGTATATGGATGTGTATGTGTGCATATGTATGTATGTATGTATGTGCGCGTGTGTATATATATATATGTGTGTGTGTGTGTGTGTGTGTATATGTGTGTGTGTGTGTGTATATATATATATATACACATATATATATATATATTGTTGTTTTGTTTGTACTTTTTTGTTTTGGTTTGAACTACTTATGCTGCTAAACCCAGTTAAAAGTCATTTATGAAAATCTGCTTTTTAAATTTGAACATATACATACAGACATACACACATGTATGTATGTATGTGTGTGTGTGTATGTCTATCCATCTGTATGTTTGTGACAATTGCTGCTGCTTATTTTGGTTGTTATTTCTTGTTTTGTTTTGGCAGGGCTCAGAATTAGATATAAAATGTGAGAATCTTTCCATTGGTGAAATTTGATGAAGAATGATTATGTCATAAGTGAATAATTAGAACTATTTTGTTAGTTAAACATTTATAAGATAAAATTTTCAGGTTTCAGTGAGGAATACAATTCCTTTTTAAATTTGTAAAATCAAGAAAATAACTATTTCATTTTTCAATTTAAGTAAATTTTGATTAAACCGAAAATAGATTTTTCTGTTTGATAGTTTTTCACTCCTGAATATAATTTTTAATTGATATTTTATGGTAAATGCTAAATAGATTGACAATGAAATCAAAGAAGTTCTGTGCATTTGATATACAAGCTTTGGAGAAAGTTCTAAACTTTATTGTGACTGTGTACTCATCCAAGAATGAAGTTTATTATCTCAGTATTTTGATTGGTAATCTCCTATTTGGCATATAGGTAAACAGGTTTGTAGAAGTTACCGTTTTACCAAACAAAACAAAAAAATCCAGAGATTGTTGATCCAAATGACAGGATTGTAAACTTCAGAAAATGAATGAGTTTAAGGTTTGAATAATATTAAGATATTTCTTCTATGTCTGTTATATCTTGTAATTCCTCATCTTTAGAAATCTCTCTCACACACACATACATACATACATACATCTATATATATATATGTGTGTGTTGTTATGCATGTATGCACAATGAATGCTAAGTCATTTAAGTATTCTGAATACTTAAGAGAAAATCAAATTCTTCCCTTCCGTGCTAAATAATTTTGGTTGTTTTTTTCTTTTGCTTATTTGTTTTTGTTTAAGTTTTTAATAATTACATGATATTTTGTCTTGATTAGTCATTGTTCTGTTAACAAATACAGAAAACAGTAAGTCATGACCCATTGTTCATCTTTTAGACACTTAAGTAAGGAATGTCTTGGATTCACCCTGGCAACCAATTCATTTCATTAAAGATAGGTCTCAAGTACTTTCTGATTCATTTGCATTAAAACTACTTGAAAATTCTCAATTTTAAGAAAAAAAATTTACATTTCTCTATTTTTTTTTAAACATTTATAAGTGCACATGTACGGTAATTTTCTATATATACACTGATTGAATAAGTTTTAAAATTCTTTAGAAACTCATTCCATTTTTCTGTCGGTTCATTTTTACTAATTCTAAAGGCAACCGAAATAGAAATTTATCAAAGGACTATATAAAAGAACATACATTATGTAAGAAAGACATTATTCTGCTTAGATTTTATTACTTTCTTTAACATCACTACTCTTATATTTTTATGTTTTATTCAAGGCTTAAATTCTGTTTTGTTGAGTCCTGCCAATTATAGATGATCTTTATATTAAACTTTGAACAAGTCCCTTAGATAATATTTCAGTGCCTGTGTTTTTGTAGGAATGTTATGATTATTGCTTTAATTAAAATTATTATCATTATTATTATTATTCCTAATTATCAAGTGCACCTTAATTCTTATTTTTCTCTTATGACTTTTGACTGCATGAGCATAATGACAAACTGAGGCAGCAAAGATTAGTCTTTATTAACACTTTACTTACTAAATGTTAAGGCCTTTCAAATAAATCTATCGTGTCTTGTTCAACATTATTAATTCAGATTTCCCTGAGGCCTGAGTGCCCTAGGTTTTAGGGGAAAACAACATTTCTATAAAATCAATTATTGATTTTTCAAAACTGGAATTTTACAAATGATTTAAAAAAATGAAAGAAGAAAAAAATTTTCTCATTTGTATGTCCAAACATTCATATATATATATATATATATACAAAATACAAGCATTCATACATACATACCTCTGTGTGTGTAGTGTATGTATGTATGTATGTATATATATATATATATATATATGTATGTATATATATATATAGATATATATATATATATGCATGTAGAAAAAAAAAGGGCAAAGTTCCATTTTGTCCATGTTGGATATTTTGGGCCAGAGAAGAAAGAAAATATGGCCAATTTTGCTGCTAGTCCTACCGTAGTGCCTTTATCATTAAGATAATCTTGAGTTCGTATCATGACAGGTCTGAAGGAGAGTTGTGCACTTGAGAAATACACCAATATATGTTTCGAGCTCTTACCAAAAGTTGTGATCAGTTGGTTGCATATGACTGCCTTGAACGGTAACTGACCTTTGGATGTGAGAGAGCTCTTGGAGATAACCGTGCATGTTCATAGTTTTGATAGTAGTGAAGAGAAATGGCATTACTTGTTTATTTTTTCACTGCAAATTACCTGCAGACTTTTTACATTCCATTGCTTGTTATTGTTGATTTGTTTTTCTGATCCGATCATTAAATTGATAAAAATTTGCAGGTTATGGAGATGAAGTATATAACCACCCCACTCCCTCTACAAAAAGAAAAAAAAAGGAACCTTAGCCATGGTTACTATACACAAAGTGAATTAGCATTCTTCATAATTGGCGGCGACAATAATGACTATGATGACAGTGATAACCACTAATATGATGACAAAGCCAAAAATGAAACATTTATGTGAGAATTTCTATTTTTGCGTAAAAAATAAAAGCAAACTTTTTTTGCAAAAGGCCTGTGACACTGCACAAAAATATGAATTTTTTTCTTTCTTTTATTTTCATTGAAAATAGTTGCCGCTTTATTATCAGAGACTGCTGATGTTTTTATTTTTTCGTATAACTTACACTTTGAAATCTCATGAGTCTGTTTTCTTCTGTTTTGTTTGTTTGCCTTTTTCATTTACTTTAATGTTTTACTTGTCAGGGTGTGACTAAAATATTTTATTAATTTCACAGTCTTACTGTTGAGTGATTTTCTTGAATCCAGATCAAAACTGCATATCAAATTTATGAAATTTATTCAATCAATCTCACAAATTGTTTTGATTAATTGTAATAACTTTTTGTTGGTTTAGTATTCATAAGGAAAATAGGATAGTTTTACACTTCTTTTTTATTTGATATGAAAAACCTTTTTCAATGACATTTAAGTTTATTTCTTGGCAAAAGAATGAAAGAGAAAGTGTGACTATTCAGCATATAAATTCATATTAAAAAAATGTAAAATATGAGTAAATGATAAAAAAACTTTTTTGTATTTTTATTTCTCTTGTAGATCAGCTTATGCAAATTTCATAAAACGTAAATGTGTTTGGTAGTAAAAAGAAACCAAATGAGTGTATAATTTTAAGGGTTGGTAGAAAGACAAAGAAAAGTAACAAAAGAAAATAGCATAATTATTTTTATAAGCCAAAACTGCTGAGTGATCTCACCTAGAAAAAAAAAGCCCCTTGTGGCATAGACATTCTGTTTCTCTTCCACTTTCTTGATTATTAATTTCATAAAATATTGATAGCAGTAAAGTTGGCTGTGCTGTGATTCCTAACTTGCTAACTTCTAAATTTAATATATAATTCTGGAAGAAATTTATAACAATTGATGAAAGCAAATATATAAAAGAAAGACAATTACATAAAGTAGGAAAAACCCTGTTTTTTGTTTCAAATGGCTGTGGAAATCCAAGCATAAAAGACTAACACAAATGCACTGCAGTAAATGTGAATAATTGATCACATCTGAAAGAAAACAAAATTATTGTTATTAGTTGTAGTATTCCTGGTATTAGCTTTACTGTTTTTGTGGATTTCTCCTTATTTTAACAATGTTTTCATCTTCTCATTTTTTAAATTAATTTTAAATATTTCTCGTATTACATAATTTTAAATTCCAATTCTATAATATATATTCTATTATATATGTTTGTATTATATAGTATACACACACACACACACACAAATTATTGCCCCATTGGCCTCAACACATTGTTTTATAATTCTTAAGTTAAAGTAGATGCCTCATGCGATATCATTTTGATAATGTTCTCTTATATTAAAGTTTATACAAGGAAGGAATTTAAAAAATGTATAGTTATATAAGAAAATAAGCATTTCCAAATGCCTATAAATATTATTCCCGTGATTTTTTTGTAGTTCTAAAAAGATGAGAGTAGTACCTTCCTTAATGAAAAATTTTACAGTAATCACAGCTATTATAAGTATAGTTTATTTATTATTTCCATGTTCTTTTTCTTTAACTACACTTTGGCACCAGAAGATTCAAGTTAAACATAGGGCAACTGACTTAAATAACTGTTACATACAATCGACTTCTTTATATCCTCAATTCTTCGTTTCCAATCTGATTATTTCATCAGAAGAATGCAACCTTTGAAACCATGCAGGCTTCCTGCGTCCTCCTTAAAATTTACAGCTTTATAGGACTAGTGGAATATCAATAGGGGAAAGTTAAGATGGGGATAAAATAATAGTGAAAAAAAGTAACTAGATTTTTTTATTTTAAAGTTTATACAAGGATGGAATTTTGAAAATATGGTTATATAAGAAAAACTTAAATATGAGGTAGCTGCTTTCTACCATTTTTGTTGTTGCTACTTAAGAAAATAGAAGAGCAATTTCATTTAATGAACCAGTCTTTTAAAGAAAGTAAATATATTTGGATATTTAAATAAGCATTTTTTATTTTAATCTTATACTAATGCTTATTCAAATATAGAAATATTTTAAAGTTTTAAAATATATAAAAAGGCTTTCAGTTTTTTTGTTTTTTTTTCAGATTTAAGCTGATTAAAAAAAAATTAAATAAAATCAATTGTAACAAATGTGAAGGTTTATCAAATATACTCCAGAATTTATTTAAAAGAAAATAGAAATTGTTAGCAATCTCTATTCATATAAAAATGCTTTTGCATTATGGATTATATGCTGTGTAAAATTAAAGATTCTGCATTTTGACTTACAAATGCCTACTGTCTTTTGTTTATATAAAACTTACAAAATAATGAGAATTAAAAATCATTGGTATTTGTCTATATTTAATTTAGATTCAATAAAATGCAAATAATATAAAAGACAATAAAAAAATAAATTTCAAAAAGCTTATATGATAAAAAGAAACTCCTTTGAATTAGTTTGAATCTTTATTCAATCAAAAGATATATTTTTAAAATTTTACAAGTTTCATTAATTAAAAGTATTTAAAAAAATGACACAATTTATTCGTTTTTTTTTGTTTTTTTTAATAAAATAAAGTTATTACAATGATAGGGAATATTTAGTGTGTGTGCAAATAGAATAATTAATGTTTCTTATAGATGCTCATGTTTAATTTTGTTTTATTTGTTAGTGGATTGGGGAATAGTTCCTTGTGTGTGTATGTGTTTCCATTTGATGCAGAAAAGCCTTTGTTGACTGGAACCCTTTTCCTATTGGGACAGGATTGAACAACAGCTTTGGCTCCTGACCTAGTCTCTCTCTTTCTCTATCATAGATAAACACACATAAAAACAAAAAAAAACCTTCCTAAGCAAGGGAAAAAAATTACTGAAAATGTCTAAGAGTGAAGGCAACTTAAACTCTATCCACGTCTCACTTTTCCTTGTGTTGTGCTGTTTTCTCTCTGTCTCTGTTGGTGAGCTGTGTTTTTATTGACAGTTTTTAATATCCACACAGCTCACTTAACTGTATTTAGTTCACAGGATGTCCAGTTGGCCCACTTTGCCATCAGGCCACTGACTTGCACCTATGAAAAATAGAGAGAGGGAGAGATAGAGAAAACAAATTCCACTTCTGCTCTTGGGTTCATCTATAAACATGCACATTTGCTTAAGATACTTTTTTAAAGCAATGCACCAATTTGGAGTTATAAGCCTCAAATGCTAAAGATTATTTTTCAAGCATGATTTGCTTTCCCTAAAGTAACAGGATTTGAGGAATGATTCTTAATAGGCCAAGAAAGTTTCTTCCTCAACAAAATTGCTAATCAATCTTTTTGTTTGCTTTTCACTAGTTCAAAAAATGTTATATTAAGTATTATAGATTATTTTTTATTTTTGATTGCTAAATGAAAGGAAAATTTCATTGCATATTTTTCGCTTTTTCTTTCATTAATGCTTGGCCTGATAATTCAGTAAGTCATGCAGAATTATCTGGGATGATTACTTTGATAAGCAGAAGGGAACATTGGTTTTAAGTTCAGTTTTCCATGTTCATTTTGAACATGTCTTAAACTGTTAATTTTCCTTTTACTAATGAACATCATTTGCATGTATAAATTTGTAATAATAATTTGTTTTTGGCAGTTTCTGGTAAAATTGATTTCAATGATGTGACTACTTTGTGAAATAATATATTTCTCTTAATTTTTAATTTATTGAAATTAACAAGAAACTGTTGAAAAATCAATTTCTATTTCAAGTTTATATATTTGTAAATTTAAAGGGAGATTATATTGAAACCTATTAAAATGGAATGATTTTGTTTGTTGCTTTGCTTATGTGTTTGTTGACTAGAAAGAAAATAAGTCAGTGTTGAACATGTTGGCAGACCTATTTAATAATTTCATTGTTTTGATCTCATAGATATTATTACCAACCAAATGAAGATGAAATGGTTATATGAATACATGTAGATTCTTGTACAAGGGCTTTTGCTTTCATGCTCTGAATATACAACTTGATTATTATTTAAAAAAAGTATTTCCCTCAGAACTTGATCAGAGCAAAATCCATTTTTCACTCCCAGAATGCATCAGGAGACTTCTTTAGCATTACATCTTGTAGCCAATAAACCATGTATCATTGTTATATGCTTTTAGTGATGCAAGGATGAAGAATTACAACTTTCTCATTTTTTCTTTCAAATTCTAATCCAGAAAACTAAATAGTAGAATCTAAATTCCACGGAATGATGTTTAAAGTAATTTGCAGAACAGTGACGCTGTGTGATTAATTTATTTCCATTGACTTTATTTATTTTAAATACTGAACAAATTGTTGTTGTCTACTGTTCTTAGATTAGGATGAGATCTTCTTATATATCTCCAATATAATTCCAGAAAAAAAAGCCTTTCATTTGTCTACTTTTGTGATATATACTTAAATATATTTTTTATCTCAGGACAATTCAGTATCAAAGGAAATCTCTTCCAACCCATGTTGATTTTACTCATCACTAGTTTTGGGTTCTGAATTTGATAGGTAATAAATGTTAGCGGAGACATTCCTGTGTTATCTCCTTGTACCTTGATAACCTAGTTTATTGGCTGGGAGATAACTACATGCATTTATTTAATCTGGAATCAAATTGTATTTTGCTAAGAAAGCACTTTTTTCTTAGAAATACATTTGGTTCACATTTACTACAAGATATTTCTTTGCAAACTAGTCTCCTTGACAAAATGTAAAAGATGGAATTTGTTTTTATAAGTTTTCTTGAATTTTTAAAATTTCCTTCTTAAATTGCTTTTGTTTTCCTGATCCTTCTATTTTCTAAACCAAATAATCTTATTGCCCAATGATTACAGAAGGCTGACTAGACACAGTTGCCTGTAGTATGTACAACAATAGTCACTCATCTGTAAACATTAACATAGTTTTATTCTTTTTAATTTTTGGATCTATCTGATAAATATTTTGTGCATTCCTTTGCCTCAAATGAGAGAAAACTTGAGACTCGGAGGAGTTTGCACCTGTAAATGTTTAAAAAAACATTGTACTTCAGATAAAATATCCAAATTGTCTTATTTCTTACATATTCTTATGTATTTTCTTGTTTATTTCTGTCAATGTGAAGGCTTTTTCAAATGAAATGAGGGCCAACTTGGTTGAAATCAGCATATATCATGAATTTATCTGAGATTTCAAGAAAGATGTGATGACAATGTTAACTTACTATAGCTTATAGAAATGTCTTAGTATTGCCTTTATTGACTGCATGAGATTATTAAATAAGTGAAGAATTAGAAAACTACTTTTTTATTGCTTTAAAAGAAAATTTCTTTTTAACTGTCACCATTTTGAATCACTGACTTTTTTTTCAATTTTCTTTTAAAGAACTCAGACTCAGATGAATGTTTCAAAGTGTAATGTTCATTTATAAGTTCTTTTGTCACAGCTAGAAACTGAACGTTAATGGAGTTCTACTTCAGTGTTTGTTGATGTGTAATTTTTATAATAATAATTAATATATATATATATATATATATACATATACATATATATATATATATAAAGTGCTAAAAGACATCCTGCCGACCATCTGTACCTTCAGACTGTCTCTTGAGCGACAATAAGAAATACATCATAGGCGACGACAGGGGGCGGCCACAATGAAGGTTGATCCATCCACAGGTTACATTAATGCTATTTGCAAAAAATTAAATAAAAAAAAAAAATCTAAAAAAAAAAACCTTAAAAAAAAACTTAAAAAAACGGAAAGTAAAAATTGTAAAAAGATAAAATAGTGAAAAATATATGTAAAAAAAAAAAAAATGAATTTAAAAATGCAAAAACAAAAACAAAAACAAATGTGACCATGGGAATGAATATTTTTGTATTGGAAAAATTACTTCTGCTTTATTAATAGTTATTACTGTTAGATCTGATATATAAATAGCAAGTGCTTCCATGAGAAATACATCAAAAAGGAGATAAAATTTTACCAATTGGTGCTATACAATTATTCCAAGACATTTCAGATATTGCAGAAGGTGGCAATACCTGAAATACTGGTAAATCGCTAACAATCCCAGGCATTCCTTCCTTGTCCTCTACCATCAGAAGAGAAACTGGTGCTATTCTCCAATGATACAGCTGAGGAACATTTTTTCTTTTGAATAACAACAAAATTATATACATATATATGCATTTGTAGAAATGGATATATATCTATATTTATATTATAACGTATATATGTATATATTTATATACTATGTACAAAATATATATATATATATATAATTATCTGATGTATGAAAATATTGCCCAAGAATTTAAAAGAAAAAAAAAAAAAGTTTCTTTCTTAGAATAAACCTAGCACCATTTTTTTTCTTTGAGTTTAACTCTTATTGTTGCTTGTTGATTTCTTATTGATTAACATCCTCTTTATTGTTCCTACTATTCTGGCATTTAAAAAAGGTTTAGCCAAAAAGAAAAAAAGTTATTAAAAAAAGAAAGGTATGAGCCAGATTGGTTGGTACATTTACTCAATCAGCAAATCAGACCAATTCTGCTCATTTACATTTTACTTGAGTGTAACCAAAGATTGACCTAATTAAGATGAAAGGAACAATAAAACTGAGCGAAAACAAAAAAAGAAGGATGGTTGTCCAAAGGAATCAAGAAGAATCCCATCTTTTAATTTTAAATTCTTTATTTTTAGTTGTCTTCCTAATGAAATGTTGACCAAAAGAAAACATTATTTCAAATGCAAATCTGGCTATAACTTATATGAACTTCATTCTATAGTCTGTACACTTTAGTCCTGCATTTACAGAAACAATCTAACATCTGCTAACACCTTTATAGTTCCCCATTTAATTTTACTAAACTTATTGTCTTTGCTATTAATAAGTAAAGAAAATATATGTAGCATCTTGTTACTATTGATCTGTGTCCAATGCTAATAGCTGTATCTGACCACACTGTCTACTGTCTCTTTTATGGTCTTTATGTTAACATTCACCTATACATCTGCTCCCGCCAGCCAGTTTCTCACTTGTGGTCAGCTAGATTGATGCTCATCAAAATTTTTTTTTTTTAAGAAAGATTTTAACAATCTGCTGAATTAGAATTTTCCATGATTTTGGGTGATGCTTATATTTTTTACAAGCTGGCTGTCAAAACACATCGAGGGCTTGAATAGGTAAGAAAATAGCAAAGGAACAGTTCTCTGTTTACTTGGTGTAACAATTTTTGTTTGGGCACTGATGCCTTTTATTAATATATAATCATCATTGACACTATTCTTCCTATTATTATTATTATTAATACTATTATTATTTATTATTATTAGGCAATGCTGAAAAAAAAAACAAGCTATTATTGTTGGCCAGCTTGCATGCAGATGCATCAAAATGGAAAAAAAAATGTAATTTAAAAAATGATTATTCTAAGAAAAAATTTACATTTTTTTTGTCTTTGATATTTGAAAAGGAAAGAAAAAGGTTACAGTAAATTCCCTTTTTATATAAAGCACCCTGGGATGTTTTCGTGAAACTTGGAAATGAAGCATTAATGTTTTATCCTTTTTTTGTGTGTGTGTGTGTGTGTATGTGTGTGTGTGAGTTGGGAAAAAAAAAGGATATGAAAAATGTTTGCGATCTCCGTCCGTAGATGAATATGTATGTGTGTGTGTATATCAGCATTCATAAACAAAAACAGACATACAGACATTTCTTTCAACACAAGTATGCAAATAATTTCATATCTGCCAATATAAATTTTAATTGAATCTATCCAAAATGTATAATTTAAAATGATTCACCTTGATCTGCTTTTTGTTTTTCACTCAAAAGTAAAAGCATTGAAAAAAAATAGAAAAATATAATAATATATAAATTAAAAACATGAATAGCAATATACAGTTAAGTTATAATAATGCAAATAAAATATTTGCTTGTATTCAATTTTAAAATATATCCCCACATAAAATAGCAAACAAAATCACTTATAGAGATGTAAATACCTTATAAAGTTAATAGAACCCTTATTTGCATACTTACAATACAGCTGATTTTATTGTTTTCAAAAACAAGAAATTTATACCAAGATTTAAATAAACTCATAACCCCCCTACACAAGAAAACAGTTTTGTAAAAAGGAAAGAAATATTATTTAAACCAAGAACAAATGTAAGTTTGTACTTCTATTGTGACTTTTTTCCTGTTATTTTCTTAAAAAAAAAAGATTTTTTTCTTCACAAAATGAAAAAAATGGGCACTAATCATGAAACAATACCAAAGACAAAGTGATTCAGTTGATAATAGATTCATATATATATATATATATATATATATATATATATATATATATATATATATATATATAATATAATGTATGTGAAAGAGAATATTTATCTATATACATACACCATGGGTGTACATTGTGTGTATGAGTGTGTATATATATATATATATATATATATGCAATAGTATATTGTGTGTGTGTATATATATATATATATATATATATATATATATATAAATATATATATGTGTGTGTGTGTGTGAGTATGCTGTTGTGACCAGTTCATGGGCATCCTGTAAGTGAAGAAATTAATCCTTTTTTTCTCATTGATTCTGGCGTCTCTATCTGTCTATTCATCTGTTTGATTGTAAACCCCATCTCAATCTTTCATCTTTATTATTACTATTATTATTATTATTATTATCTAAAAAAAAGATATTTTAAAAATGTATCTTTTTTTTTTTTGCGCTTAGCCTTTATATGCCGTGTGGTGTTCTACTAAATGGTACCTATATTACCAGCCCACGCAGTGGTCACCCACTGCCCAGTGCCTGCAGTTAACTTGGGTTGGCAAACGTCCCTGTTGTGGACGATGCTACCCAGTTGCTAATTTTAGGAACTTGGAAGCATTCCATTTATTAATTTTGCCTTGAAAAATCCTGAATGTAGCACTGACTTTTCTCTGTCCGTCACCATGGTACTATTAAGCATTTTTCCATAGGCAGCCAACGCAAGCATGGCTTTTTGCGTATAAGTATGCAAACCGACTTTCTTCATCTATATCCTGTCCAAATTATGTCCATCAATGTTTCAACCTTTCTTTTTTTTTTTTCCCTTTTTTTTTTTTTTAAAACCTTGTGTATATGTGATGTGTGGCGGGTCATATTGTTTTTAAGCTGTCATCTTCTTTTTAGTATGCCTGGTCATTGTTCTTCTCATGTGTAGGAAAATTTATTGTACATGGTACTAATACTAATACAACTACCACTGCTACCATTAGACTGAGGCTACCAAAATCATCACAATGCTGGGGAGGGTTTTTTGGGGGGTTTTTTTTTTCATTTTTTTTTTATAAAAAATGGAAAACTAAATCAAGAAAAACCAAACATGCCCCATATATCATAGCTTATTTCTTTTTCAGTTTCTTTTTTTTTTTATCAGTTGAAAAAATAAAAAAGAATTTTTCTTGAAAAAAGAGCTCTTTCTTAATTATTTCTTCTTCTTCCTCTTCCTATTTTTCCTTCTCCTTCTGAAACTACTTCATAATTCCTTGTCCAGTTCATTTAAAAATGTGCGTGCATATGTGTGTGCATGTGTGGTTGTTTGTATGTATATGTATATATAGTGTCATCTGGATAAAGGTAGGAGTATTTCCTTTGTTTTGGACATTTGTCTTTGCTTCAATGAAGTACTTAGAAACCTCAAATTCTGTCAAGTATTTTTTGTTGTTTTTCCTATCATCAGTTAGGTGTACTTTCTATATTGTTCGTTACAATGTATATTGCACAACTTGATATATTTATTCTTCTCTGTAAAACCAGGAACATTTAGTAACAAAAAGTAAAGAAGCAAAAAAAGAAAGAAAAAAAAAGCAAAAAAACAAACCAAAAAAAAAAAAAAAAACCAAAAACAATCATCCTGGGTGTTCCTTCCCACCACCCACCTTTTTCTCACTCCCTATTTCTTCTTCATATTTTCCTCATCCCTCACAGCCTCATTCTTTTTTCTACCCCAGTTATCTCCAAGGGGTTATTTTTGTCACTCTTTCTGGTAATTTATTATTATTTTATTCTTTTTTTTTTTTTGTCCCAATTGATAATTTTTTTTATTTTTTATTTTTTCTTGAGAATTTTTTTTGTGTGTGGGGGAGTCAAAAAAATAAAATAAGCTCTAAATGTGTATTTTTGTTTGTTTTGTTTTGTTCTTTCTCATTTTCTCTTTCTCCTTCTTTCTCTCTTTTACTTAACAGAAAAATTGAAATAAATAAAACAGCATTTGAAACATTAAACCCAAACTATTCATGTTCTTTACACAATTATTTATATGTTGTCCTGTATTTATTTTTTATTAATGTATGGTATATCAATTTACCATATTAAAATAGTGTCCAAGGAAAGCGCTGTGATTTGCTTCCCTTGTGATAAGGAAAAACAGAATATATAAGTGCATGTTCATTTTGTTGTTGTTGTCATTGTCGTTGTTGTCAGGTTCATTTAAAATAATTTGTTGGCTTAGTAAAGGGAATTTAGTCATTTGCTTATTGCTTAATGAAACTGCATATCTTTAAACACACTAACAATTTTAGAAAAATGCATGAATAAGCTAAAATAATATAACTCATAATTTTTATACTTTAGCTGGCTTCTAGCAGAAGTTCATATTAAAACTCTTACAAAGACTTAAGTATGCAATATCTAAATCTAAAGTTTAAAAATATTTGAATAGTAAAACACATATTATACCCTCTTAAAAATTTGATCACATACATCTAGAAAACTACTTATGTCTATGAAGGCATTTTTAATGCATCATTACTCTTGATAAATATGTAGGTAAGAAAATAAAATCATTCTTAAATTTTTTAGGCTTTATTGCAGACCTTAAACTTGCTTAAAATAAATTGTTTTGAAATCTCAATTTAAAAGGAAATGCTCATGTAAGTTTAAGTTAAAAAATAATTATACTTATAAATATTTTTATCTTTGTAATTTCTGTGCAGCTTATGGTAAAGCACTTCTTTAACATTATGATTCTTTACAACACCTTTGGTATTTTCATTATATATTGAGATCCTATTTTTACCAGGATAAATTCAAAATCTTTTCTCTTTCCAAGTAACTAAAATGGATAGCAAAGAAAGATTCATACCTTCTGTAGAGATAAGCTTATCTCTACAGAATTCTAAGCCCAAATTTGAAATAAAAATATGAGAATTAACAGTATAATACTACAAAAACAGACATGACATCACAATAAAAAGTTAGGTGTTTAAATCAGATATAAAAAAAAATGTTGGAAGGAGGCGGGTGCTAAGTCAGACGTTAAATTTGAATGATTCCTGATTCTATATCTTTTATCTGATCCTCATGAAATGAATATTTTTTAAAGATTGATTATCCTACTGTAAATATTTTTTTTTTTGGTTTTGATTTTAAAAACACCTTTTCGTTTTTTTTTTTTTTTTGTCTGTACTTATTTTTATGGAAGGAGACCTATAGACTTTGCATATAAAACTTATATAGAAGTTTTAGAAGGTAAGGCTTTACAAACAAAAAAGATGAGGTTTTATGATTTATTTTGAAAATTAATGGCAGTAATGATTATAAACAAATGATAAAGCTCAGCTCAACAAGATTTTCATAAATTGAGGTAAAGAAGACAAATTTAGTCTTCTGTTTAGTTTTCAGTTCATGTAAAAAGTGAAGAGTCTGAAGCCCCTGACCAGCCCTCCTTGTGTCATGGATGAAAGGTGATTTTTAGTTTGAAAATTACGTCCCTTTTGTAACAAAATCTAATTTTTTCTTCATTAATTCAGAATTTATTTTAGTATGAAACTAAATTTTATCATAAAAAACCACTTTCCCCAAAGCATCAAATATAAAGCAAAAAGACTTTGAAAGCAACTATCTGCAATATGGATTCATTTTAAATTATAACATTCAGTGTCTTGTCTCTGCCTGATATACTCTGTTTGTTATCACTAGAAAAATACTTGATATTCTTATTACATGGAATCTGTTTAGTTTTTCTCTTAATGTCAATCCATATGAATCTACAATGAACCTATAATATATTGCATGGTCAATATCAAATAGTTAACTATGTGAGAATCACAGGTGCTGTAAGTAAAAGAAATATTTCTGATTTCAGACTAAAGCAAAAAGACTTTTCTGTCAGTTGAGAGCTTGTAAACCTCACAGATTATGAAACATGAATGCTCTTAGATTTTTGCAAATCCCCTGTGTCAAACACTTCCCAAAATCCAAGAGACATTCAAAGAATTATGGAAAACACTCTTCTCTGGATTTCTCTCAATAAGAAAATTAAAAAGAAACAAATAGAAGAAACACAAATGCTGGTAAGTTGGCCATTTCATGTTAAATAGAAATACAAGAAAATGGATCCTTATAATATTTTTTTTTTTACTTAGACTCATATTATAAATATCAACTTTCTTATAACTTAGATACAGTAAGTCTTCTGGTGGTTTTAAAAACAATTCAGAAATTCATACAAATTTTTATTAAAAATGTAAATATTGCTCTAAGAATTTAATTTTTCTTCTCTTTAGAATTTGTATTTATAAGACAAAAAACAAATCAAAAAAAAAAAAAATTGTTCATATACAATTTTTTTTTATTACTTTGACCTAAAATACAATTAATGTTTTTCACCACTCTTTGCTGTTTTCAAAAGAAATCCTTACAGGCAAATTGCAATATATAAGAAAAAAAACTTTTGTATCATTGATTAACAGAAACAGAATTTTTGCAATCTTATCTTAAAGTTAAACTGTTATGGATAGAACAACATTTGACTAAATGAAATATAAAAGGAAAATAAACTTAACCTAAGTTTTTAATATAATTTATTTTAAAAATTCAAAAATAATTTTAATCTTAATATTTTTCTCTCAATATCAGTGTATCTTCTATTTCTGTTTTTTT
>CAHIKZ030004932.1:740000-850000 GCA_903632075.3 Acanthosepion pharaonis | reverse complement strand
AGTCAACACTTAAAAGTGACTGTCTGTTTCATGCTAGACAGAATCATCAGGCTATGAGTGCTGTTTTTTTTTCTCAGCTAATTTATATATACGGGTCAGTGGTGCATAGGTAGTTTATTTTGGTGTTTATTTTACCGGAAGTCGTTTATTTGTTTGTTTAATTATTTATTTGAGTTAATTTGTTTATTACTTTTGTTTACTACGTTACTTAAAAAACGAAAACAGAAAAGAGTAAATAAAAATATACAGTATAATAAATAAATAATAAAATTGTTGCATCGTCCCAACCCGCTTGAAAATACCTCAGGAAATTGATTATATAATTCTTCCTTCAATTTTATAGTATCTGATGGTTCAACCTCTAACTTTTTGCAAAAAGAGTTGATTAGGTAGGTCCCAAATGTTGAACTTCTGCATCCAGCTGATACCTACTAGATTTTCAATATCTTTCATGAAAGTTTTTTTTTGTTTTGTCGTGAAATTTAACATTCACAATTATTTCTCCCTCAAATTTTATTAAATTGCCTGTAACCGACTTGGCAATTTTTTGTGTGTGTAACATGGTAGGTCTGTTGAGTCTTCTCCATGTCTGTAAGTTGATTATCGTGAGGTCAGAACCCGAATCCAGTTGTAATTTAATCTTTTTATTTAAAATTTCCAGTTCCACATATTTCCTTCCATTGATGTTGTCATCGTTATTCATCCTTGTAGCTCTTATTCTATTAGTATCTTTTCTATTTCTACATTGGGATGCCTTGTGACCCTTTTTTCCACATTCAAGACAGTTTTTATATCTAAAGCAGCAATCCTTGTTCCAATGTAGTCCTCCACATCGATAACATGCTGATGGAGGGGGCTTATATTTGTCATAATTTTTCCTGTATGTTGTACTTTTTCTCTTATCATAAAATGTTCTTTTTCTTTCTGGGGAGGGTGAGAATCTTTTTTCATTGTTGTAAAATTTTAGTTTTCTTTCTGAGGAGGGTGAAGAACGTAGACTTTTGTTTAACTTACATATAAGAGAAACAGCTGATGCTTCAATGTCCTTTGCGTCTTTCTTTATACTTAAACATCTCTGGCAATCTTCCGATAATTGCTGTAATGTTAGACCCGGTTCATTTTGTAATTTTGCAAGCATTCTTCTGCGCATTTCGCTATCTTTTGTAGAAACTAACCCTTGAACAAAGATGAGACATTTGAAATTGTCTGGGGTTAATTCCACTAGTTTAAAGTTGTCACAATGTTTATTTACGATTGCGACAAATGTGGAATAATCCTCATTATTGCCCTTTACCAGGTTAAGGCATTTCCACTTCCTGTGGAAGAGTGATGTTTTCAGGCTGAAGAGATCTTTAAGGCATGTCACTGCTTCGTCAAATGTTAATTTGTTTGTCTTTTTTGGCAAGATATAATCCACAAATTTTGTATATTCTTCAATTCCTAATTTTCTAAGCAATAGACATAGCTTTTTTGCTTTTGTCCAATTTGGACAGTCTATGTTAAAGATGTCTTCATGTCTTCTGAAGTAATCTCCAAAATTTTTGTCTTCATCTAGAGAATATGTGAAAATCTCTATGGTATTCCACACCGCGTTGCGAAAATGTTGCTTCTTTTTCAATATCTAATTGCTTGTTGCCCGCTACTTTCAATATTAGTTCCTGGAGCTATATTTGTCTTTCTTGATTTTCTTTTTGCATTTGTAATAATTGCTTTTGCCATTTTTCTTCCATTTGTTCTTGTAGTTGTAATTGTTGATCATTTTGGTATTTTACCAGTTCTACCAAAATATTTTTAAAATCTTCCATGATAACTCAATTTTACATATATTTACTCCTCGTAACTCTTTGGCGCTAATTTGTTGTGGATGAGGGACGGATTTTTCTATTTCTTCTTGTGTGAGTTCAAATCGCTCCGCGCGAATTTGTTGTTTTTTTTTCCTGTGTGTGTGCCAATTTGCTTATTGGACGACGAGGGAAGATTTTTCTTTTTCCGCGTGAGTATCTTTTCTTTTCCGTGTCGGTTCGAATCTTCGTCGCCAATTTGTTGTTGGACGATGATGAAAGATTTTTCTTTTGTTGATCTTTTCTTTTCCGCGTCGGTTCGAATCTTCATCGCTAATTTGTTGTTGAACAACGATGGAAGATTTTTCTTTTGTTGATCTTTTCTTTTTCACGTGGGTTGGAATCTTCATTGCCAATTGGTTGTTGGACGACGATGGAAGATTTTTCTTTTGTTGATCTTTTCTTTTCCGCGTGAGTATATTTTCTTTTCCGTGTTGGTTCGAATCTTCGTCACCAATTTGTTGTCGGACGATGATGGAAGATTTTTCTTTTGTTGATCTTTTCTTTTCCGCGTGAGTATATTTTCTTTTCCGTGTTGGTTCGAATCTTCTTCGCCAATTTGTTGTTGGACGACAATGGAAGATTTTTCTTTTGTTGATTTTTTTTCTTTTCCACGTGAGTTTGAATCTTTGTTGCCAGCTTGTTGTGGATTCCGAGATGAAATGACAAACGCAGGAATTAAAGATAAGAAATTAAATGTATTTACACAATAATACAATAGGTGTATTGTTAGTAAATCCAGGAACGCAGTTAGTCGTAATAACAATATATATATATAGTCTCGAAGTAGGACTTCCTTAGAGTCTACGTGCTTGTAACTGACCTCTACAAGCGGTAACCTCACACTATTACTCTACCTCCAACTCAATCACAATCACAATCTCTGCTCACTCTCACCCTGTATATTCTGACTGACTCTGTGTATTTAACAGCAGCAGTCCAAGTAACACTCTGGTCAAGTCCACTTATATTAAAAAGGGGAGGACCCCATAACAGATAATCAATCCAAATAAATAAATAAATAAAGTAATAAACAAATTAAAAACTGCTCCCAGCAAAGTAAATAGAATAAACTACAACAATCGACCCCAAAATTGAATAAATAGCTTTATCTTCCCAAACCAAACCAGAACAAAACTATTAAATAAGTGATATAAACAATTTTTACTATGTTAATAAAACATTGATTAAAATAAAAATAAATAAATAAATATATAAGATAAGAAATAAAAATAAATAAAAATAAAAATAAGCAAAATAATTTAACACAAATAAATAAATAAATAAACAAATAAACAACTTCTGGCAAAATAACTGCCAAAATGCACCACTGACCTGTATATATGAATAGCCGAGAAAAAAAAAAGCAACACTTGTGGCCTGACGATTGCATCTAGCATGAAACAGACTGTTGCCTCTCAGTGTTGACTTCAATGTTCACTTTTATATATATATATATATATATATATATATATATATAATATAATAAATGGTGTGCTACTCTACTAAGTAACAAAGTCTGCAAGCCTGGGAATGCAGATACCGGTTCCTTCAGCAGCTGTTACAGAATCTGGATTCTATTCTCAACTTCTATTGGGTAACAAGACTGACAATGGTTATAACAGCCTTTCTGCAACCACTCTCTTAACAGAAATGCCATGAGTTATGTTTTCATTCATGTTCCTTTGATATGTCAGTCAAAAGATTTTTTTTAAGATGACTTATTAAAGGAGAGAACACAGGGAAAATTAGTCTCATGCCTTTCTCAGTAGTGTAAATTATGATAATTTTGCTTATATTTTTAAAAGTTTTCACCTTTTAGTTTTACTGGTGCCATTACTACCTGCTGCATGGTTGGATCATCAGTGACTAAATGTTTTCCTCCACCAGGCTTTTCTGGTAGGGAGGGCAGCTAGATACCCAGCAGGATTAAAATAAGACCTGTCAAAGGGTGGATGAGCATTCTTATATAAATTTAGCATGATAGGGCAGACTGGGTTCCATAGCTATGGATGTATACAGGGTGGTGCTGAGACAGTATCACTAGATGTAAGACTTTTTAAGAGGAACTGGAAACCCAATCTTAAACAGGAAAAAAAAAGGATCAACCTCTCCTCCTTTTCAAAAACCAGGGAGGCATGTACTAAATCCTTTTGTTAAATCATTCAGCAACAAACTACAATTTGAATAGATCCATGTGAAACTAAATCTTTCATTAAAGATCTTGTGCTCTGTTTTGATGTAAGGCTGTCTAGGCTGAAATCAATGAAACCCGGGCAGAGGGTACCTCTGATGGAATCAGTGGCCATGTGACAGTGACCAAGGCAAGCCTTCAACTTGGATGCCATTTCTTCTTTGTTTTTTTTCTTGGTGGGGGGGGGATCTGTGTTACATGATTGGATCATTGGCAACTAAACTAGTTCCTCCACCAGGCTTTTCTGATGATGAAGGTGGCTAGACAATCAGCAGGATTAAAAAAGAAAGACCTGTCAAAGGGCGGATGAATATTCTTTTAGAGACATTAGCCATCACATTACAATGGAGTAGACTGGGTTCTATAGCTATGGATGTAGTCAGTGTAACAATGTTACGGCAAAAGGATTTCTTAGACTAAAGTCATCATTTAATATAGAACATTCCCCTAATAGAATTAATGGTCACATGTCTGTGACCAAGATAAGTCTTCAAGTCGGAGGACATTGGCTGTTGTCTGACCAGGAGAGGAAAGGGCTCTGTCAGGTACTCTTGCTTAAAACATACTAGGCATGAATGATTACATCTTCAGCTTTAAGTCCAGGTATGTGAAGGGAATTGGTCAGGAGCTCAGCCACACACTGACCTTCTGACCACACCCAGTCATAGTATTAATAAAAATGATGATAAACAGTTACATCAGTAAAGTGTTCAAATGTCCTGAAGAGACATAAAGGTATAGAGGGTAAAAAAGACAATGGGGAAACTACTCCCTTATTTTCCTAAGTCATCATGGCAATTCAAAGACAACAAAGAAAAGGAATCTGTGGTGAGCTATGATTGACCATGTTTTAAAGATATATGACATTGAGAAATACTCTTAAATTCCAGACCATGAAAAAGGCAACAAGACACCACCCTAGTATCTTTCCAAAGAAGATATAATAATTTACAGATAATTAACAAAAAAATGGGATCTGTCGAGAATTATGAGCACCTCTGTCCTGAAGAGACATTTAAAGAAAAGAAAACCGTGGAGAGCCATGATCACCTACATCCTGAAGTAACATGTCATAGAGGACTACTCTTAATTCCAAACTGTAAAAAAAGGCAACAGGAAACCACTCTATTATCTTTCCCAAGATATGGCAATTCAAAGATAATAAAGAAAAGGAATTTGTGGAGAGCCATGATCACCTATTTCCTGAAAAGGCATAGCATTATAAAAGTTTTTTAAAATAAAGACAAACTGTTATACGATCTGTCAAGTTCTTTTAGTTGAGCTGAAAAATTGATTTGGTCAGCAATAGGTGGGGGAGATTTTTGTTTTTAAAAATGATTTGAGTTTGAAGTGGGTGTAGTTGATGAGTGATTTAAGTTGGAGTGTAAGAGTTGGGAGTTGGTTCATCTGACAATGCCATTCAATCACCCTCAGTAAAGTACTTCTCTAATCTGTCATAATTCAGATTTTAATAATGTTCATTGTTTCACTTTCTTTAATCCAAATGGGATAATCTGCATTATTTTTTATGCCTATCCAAATTAGAACTTGGTGGATAAAGCTTTGGATTAAGAGGCTCAAGCAATTAACATGGGAATTCAGAGCTTAACATTTCAGAAACGATTTAAAAATTTCTTCTTACTGAATATTTTATATCCCAACTTGTTCATTTCTTGAATTTTTAAAAATAAATTGAAAACATTTTTCTTTATTTCAGATAACTCAAATATCAGATATGACATGAATAGCCAAATTCTTTTTCTCTTTATCTTTGTTTTTGTCATGCCTCAGCAGATACATTCTACAGCCTTCTTGTATTGTATGAAGGTTTTCTTTATTCCATTGATTGTTTTTTAGGAATCAGGAAAGATGGTCTGAACTTCTAAAGTGAAATTTAGGTTATATTACTTTGTGAATATTTTTTTAATATTTGATAGAAAATATGTAATTGTATATTATTAAAAATATACATAACATTGCATAATATAAGTAGAATGAATTAACATTAATATACAAAGTTCGTGGATTATATCTTGCCAAAAAAGACAAACGAATTAACATTAGGAATAAAAAATAAAATCCTAACCAAAAAATACTCACACAAGTTGTTAGAAATATATTATGTTTGTGTCATAATAAATTTGATAAGGTCAGTGTATGGTGACAAGTCTCAAGGAAAAGAAAGTGGTGTTACTTTTTATTGGCCCATGAATTGATGACTCAACAGCTAGCACAAAAGCAAGATTTCCTAGTAAAAAAAAAGGAGTTTCACCCACCAAACTTCTTTAGTGAAAATTTTCACTTGGTAACAAATACATTGGTTTGCTCATGCTAGGATTTGGGAGTCTCTCTTATTCATTTTACACTGTCTGTTGCTGACAAGTAATGGGCAAAATTTCCCTACTGGGAACAATAAAAGAAGCCAATGCAAACCATAAGCATGCTGTATAAAAAAAAAACAAAAAAAAAAAATTAAAAAAAACTTACTCCCAGGGAAAATGGCTAAGTTACCTTCCAGCAAGAAATACACTGGAACTTTGAAGTATATTGACATAAAGAGAGCCATAGGGTCTCATGCAGGAAAGCAACCAATATGGCTTACAATGGAACAATGACCATAGTTGCCAGGCAACAGATCAAATCACATGCTTAATCACATATGAAGTGTCTATGTTAATTAGGATACAATGAGTAAATTATCGCCATTTTATATTTTTAATTCCATGTATGTGTATTGTTTGTTGCTTATTTTGTCAACTGCAACTATACTGCAGTATAGTAGGGTCAGTTGGGCACCGTCTGTGTGAAAAACTGCACCATGACACAATTAACTCTGCAAAGGATTTGGAAACAATATGCTGCACTGCTTGACATTCATACCAGAAGCTCCAATACAAACATTTCAGAGTGTTTGGGTATCAATCTGAGGACAGTGCAGAAGATTTGGAAAAGAGTTGGATGAGTCTAATGATGATTACGAAGGTATGGCAGCTTAGAAAAGTTACTCTGATCATTCTGATAAGAAAATAACTCCTAAATTTGTTGGTGAGGGTCTCAAACTCAACATGGACGCTTTCATCAAGTGCCTTGAGGAGGTAGAACTGCCCTTGGTCAAGAGGGTGATTGCTGGAAGGCCCTATGCCTGGCAACAGGACTCTGCACCATGCCACTCAAACAGAAGAACCTAGTGATGGCTGCCAGACAATTTCTGCGACCACATCACCACTTACATCTGGCCACCTAACTTCCCAGAGTGCAACCCCCCTTCATTATTGTGTGTGGGGTGCAGTTGAGCGAGAGACCATCAAAACACCTTGTAGCACCCAAAAGGCAAGGATTATGGCAGCATTCAACAACTTAATCAAGGAAACTGTCCAGAAGAGTTGCAGGAGATTTTGAAGTTATCTGGGGGCTGTGATTGAAGCCAGTGGTGAGTTTATTGAATAAATTTACTCTTTTTAGTATTTGAAGATATTTTTGTGTCATTTTAGTAAATATATCTGTTAAAATGAGATGTCAGTGTTATTTTCATTTTTGCATAATTTAGACGACAATTTACTTACAAAGGTAAAAGACCAAAAACACTCCTTCTAATACCAAAGATGAACTGAAGTCACGGATTATGGCTGCATTCACCAACTTAAACAAGGAGACCGTCCAGAAGAGTTTTACATGGGATATCAAAGTTGTCTAGGGGCCATGGTTGAACCCAATGTCAATTTTATTGAATAAATTTACTTTTTAGTATTTGAAGGTATTTTTGTGTCATTTTGGTAAATATATCTGTTAAAATGAGATGTCAGTGTTATTTTCAGTTTTGCATAATTTAGGCGACAATTTATCCATCGCACCCTCTACACCTGTTAAAATGAGATGTCGGCGTTATTTTCATTTTGGTGGCATTTAGACGACAATTTATCCATCGCACCCTCTATACCTGTTAAAATGAGACGTTGGTGTTATTTTCATTTTGGTGGCATTTAGATGACAATTTATCCATCGCACTCTGTGTGTGTGTGTGTGTGTGTGTATACACACACACACACACACACACACACACACACACACACACATATATAGGGCCATTGCTTACTACTCCCGAAACCACCAATTGGCCACCCCACTTAGTGCTTTGTGATACTCAATATCTTATGAACATTTGGTTTTTTTCTACCTGCATTTATATGCATTACAAATTAAACTTAGCACAAATGGAAAAATTTTTTGTAGATTTTTACTTCATTCTATTTTTTTCTCATCAAAATCCATCAATTTGTCTCTTGTTTGCTCAAGCTAAATCTTGAAAAAAGAAACTATATAAAATTCACTTTTATTATCCATAATGGTTAAAAAAAAAAATAATCTCAAGTTGATGTTAAAAATTGCAATAAATTATTGTTGATTTATTTAAGATGGCATTAATAAATTATGAAATGTCTCTATTTACATTCTTCAGACTATTGTCACCATATTTATTACAATGTTTTGGTCGTTGTACACTCCTGCCTTCTTCAGGTGGTTGGAATGTCGAACTGAACCCTTTATTTCACTCACTGGGGTAGACTGTTCTAGTTCCACATGCCATGTTTAATGGATGTCATTTGTAAGTTATCTCCTGTTAATTCCCTTCTCTAAGTTCTCCACTGCCTTAACTGTGTATTGAACTCACATGCTTTGGGCCCTGTCACTGGATCTAACCAACGCCTTTATCTACTGTGCCATGTGTCCTTGAGGACAATAGTCCAAATAATGCAAATAGTGTACATAATACCTCATCTCAGAAATATAGACAGATACTGAAAGGCTGAAACGTAATAAATATGGTGACAAAGATGAGGACAATAGTCCAAATAATGTAAATAGTGTACATAATACCTCATCTCAGAAATATAGACAAATACTGAAAGGCCGAAACATTGTAATAAATATGGCAACAAAGATGAGGACAATAGTCTGAATAATGTAAATAATGTACATAATACCTCATCTCAGAAATATAGACAGATACTGAAATGTCTCTAATTCGTATTTAGATACATTGTGTTTATTTTCAGTTTTTCTAGTTGAATTGTCTCCTATATTGCATATGATCCATTATTGGATATAATTAGGTTATAACAAAATTTGAATTTTATATGAATACTACCTTAGGAAAATTCAGATGTAGTCAAGTGAGGGCCCTACATATATTTAAGCTTGTTGGGTAGATTATGCACTGTTTTCCACTGTTCCTATTGGCTTCAGTATGTCCTGTGAGTATTAAATTTTCTAAGCCTTCTTTCCTCATTATGTGTTCTAGAAATTCCAACTTTTTTTTTTCTCATGTTAATTATAAATGTGCTTTTTGTTTTCATTTTCTCTAAAACTTTGTCACTGCTCACATGTTCATTTCCTGGTATTCTCAGCATCCTTCTATAGAAACACATTTCTATTGCCTGAAATTTTCTTGAAAATTTATATTCAGACTATTGTCATCATCTTTGTTGTTGTTACAATGGTTTGACCATTGTGCCTCCCACCACCGGGTTCCTTCAGGTGTAAGTAAGAGCAAATGAAGGAATTGGAATCTCATGCCACAAAATAAAAGATTGTTAATGCTGCTGTTTCAGTTGACTGTAGCCGCAATGTCTAACCTATTAAAATAAATAATGAGAGGACATACTTATTGCCTGAAGCCATAACTCCAGCAACATTATAATCAAGAGTTAGATGTGACATTTAACGAAAATGTATCACGTTGGTTCTGAAATTAAATTAATGACTTTGGAGAAAGTTTATAATGGTGGTTAGGCAGGTAAATAACATTTTTAGTATTCAAATCGATTAATTAGTCATATACACCAGTAATGTCAATGATATAGATGCAAAAAGAGGAATTCTGGTATAGCTTAGATGTGGCACAAGGCCAAAAGTATGGAGAATTCAGTGAGGATCAAACTCACTACTTAATTGTAATTGTTCTAGCAAGACAAACTTGCTAACCATTACATCACATCAAAGTGCTTTAGTGATTTTCTAATCATAGCTTAGTATAGGGCATTCAGTGAGGATTGAACTCACTACTCAGCTGTACTGCCCGTTAAGAATTACACCACGCTCATTTGTTATATTCACTCTCTCATAGAATGCCTTTGAGAAAATCATAATTCTGACATCTCTTTATCTTCTATGGTTTAAATAACAGGGTTGACAAGGCTCTCTAGTCTTTAATGGCAGTGAGTCTGAGAGAAAGAAAACTCTGAATTCTAAACTATTGTGAAAGCAATGGGAAACCATTGCACTGTCTTTCGCGACAAAAAATAGGATCAGATTTTCTTTCACATCCGCCATAATTCTTACATTCAACATTTGCAGATTTGCATTTTTTTTTTATTACTAGAACATTTCATAAGTAGCAGAATATTCCCAAACAAAGATAATGTCTTTTAAAGGTTTTTTTTTTCCCCAGGTAAAAATCAAAATTCTTTTAAATGTGGCAACAAACATTTACTCTTCCTCTTTGCCTGTGAGGACATTGTCCAGCATTCACTCTCATATAGGATGATTGATATTAAATAACCATTTAGTCTTGGGTATGATGATAAACTACATCTGGTAGCAGTCTTAGGTATAACTAGCAGTAGAGCCCGGTGTTGCCCGGAGATATAACAGTAAGAGATAGATCATGTATCCACCATAAAGACTGAAAAATAAAATTGACAAAGATTATTGTTTAAGGTTGACAGACACGCATGTCTTAATTTGTTTTTGTTGTTTTTTTTTTTTTTTTTTTTTTGGTCAAACCCAAACTCAAACAAAAACATTGTTTTTCAATCATTATGAGTCTACCAATTGAATAGAATTTTATTATAAACAATTGTTTTGTAAATGGAATTTTAAAGCATTCTGAATGTAAAAATAAAAGAAAAAAGTGTGCAAGACAATAAGAAACACTACATGCCAAAAAAAAAAAGTGAAAAAAAGTTTTGTTGAAATCAGTTGAAAAATGTAGGTAGCCTTTTCTGTAATCTTTTAGTTTTACAATTTATGATTTTTACTTATTGAATACAGTAAAAAAATATTGCATATTTTGCTTGTGGTGATTCATAATTAGAATTTGATTTGAATATATTTTCCACTCGTTGTTTCTAATACAAAAATATTAACTTTATTTGGGTTTATTAATTATGATCTAACAAATCTTATTCATTTAGTCGCCTTTCTGTAATAATAATTTTACAATTTATGATTTTTACTTATTGAATACAGTAAAAAAATTGGACACCGTATGTGTATTTAAACTAAAGTAGTTTCCGGTTATTATTTTTAGTTAGGAGGACTTGTGTATGTTTAGATTTCATTATCTTTCCCTAAAGATAAAGAATTATCCGATGTTTGGATTCGTGCAAACAGTAGAGATCGTTAGATTATTGTTTAAGGTTGACGGACACGCATGTCTTAATTAATTTTTTTTTTTTTTAATTGGTCAAACCCAAACTCAAACAAAACATTGTTTTCAATCGTTAGGAGTCTCCCAATTGAATAGAATTTTATTATAAACAATTGTCTTGTAAATGGAATTTTTTAAAGCATTTTGAATATTAAAAATAAAGAAAAAGTGTGCAAGAGAATAAGAACACTACCTGCCAAAAAAAAAAAGTGAATTTTTGGTTTATCGGCTGAAAAATGTAGGAAATCCAATCCCATATTTAAAGGAACCCCCACACACAAACAACCCGATGTGAGTTGTCCCCCCTTTCATTCTCACGATGTCTCTTAATCGTGTTTTCAAAAATTGATTTTGTGCAAAAACAATTGTATTTTTCCCATTTTTGGCACTGCTAGAACCACCACAAGGTAATTTTATGTAGTCCTGTGGAGTTTTGTTGAAATCGGTTGAAAAATGTAAGAAATCCGATCCAATATACAGACACACACACACACAATCTGCGTTTTATAATAAGTAAGATGATAAACTACATTTGGCAGTGAAGCCTCTGATCAGGAGAGTGAAGGTTTTGAGGAGCGTAAAATCACCTCTTAATTGCTATTGTTCCCCAGTCCACTCTGACCCTGGTTGATTTCACCTGTTAGGGTCCTGCTATGGGCAAATAGTTAACTCTCCCAAACAAAAACAAAACACTATGAAAGTATAAAAATACATTTTAATAGCAAAATTACAATATATGCAGGGTGTCCCTAAAGTCTGGGTATAAAGTAAATTTCACTGTCTATATTCTTTTACCTCCACAGTTTAAACATGGTTTTGTCAAAAGAAGAAAGAATTGACTTCTTTTTTGGCGGGTAAGCTAAAGAAGAAAGTGTGCTGAATGAAAATCACAGATGCAACACACTTTATTTAATGCATAAAGAGTGAATATGCTAAAATTCACAGAAATGTAGAGTTATTGCATCAAGTTCACGTGACTCTTGCAAAGTGCATCAACCTTTGCATCACAAATGATAGAAATCATATTTAAAATGTTATTTGTTAATATTCCAATTCAATAAAATGTTGAAAATTTCATTTCTTGAAAATATGCATAGGGTGTCCAGACTTTAGGGACACACCCAGTAGGCTAAGATGTGGAGATGGTTTTGTCGAAAGAAAGAATTGACTGCTTTTTCTGGTGTTTACTAAAGGAGAAGGTGTACTCAATGAAAATGACAGATGCAACACACTTGATTGAATGCATAAAGAGCGAATGTACTAAAACTGATAGCAATGTGTAGTTATTGCATCGAGTTCACATGTCTCTTGCAAAGCGCATCAACCTTTGCATCACAAATGATGGGTATCATATTGAAAAAATTATTTGTTAATAATCCAATTTAATAAAATGTTGTTGAAAATTTAATTTCTTGAAAATATGCATTTTTGCCAAGGGTGTTCAGACCTTAGGGACAACCTGTGTATTTATTGCAGAATGATCAACAATACATTTTACAACAAAATCCCTAACAATAAATTTTATCTATAGTTGAAGCCATAAAATTGCATTCAAAATATTTAGATTTCAGCATTAAATAACCCATAGAGGTGTTGATATGCCGATAAACAAAATCGGCAAACCACCCAAAATAACAATTCAGCATTCTTTTTGTTTCTAATGAACTGTTCCTGTTTCTTAATACTTTCCTCATGAAAGGTAAAAATGCTTAAGTAACTTCAGATAGCAAGAAGTTGCTTTTATATAAACAACCAGCTATTTGTTAAATAGTAGGGTAGACTTGGCTATCTAGCCATAGTTGGCAACCAGTCTATTAGAAGGACTAATCTGAAGAGAAAATCATAGACAAGTCCGATGGGAAAAGCACTCCACTATCTTTCACAAAGGTTGGTGGGGAGACATGATAATTACAATCATAATTACAAAAAAATATAGTTGAAAATTTATTAAAGCAAAACTTGTGGAAAATATTTTACAGGATATAAAACAGAATCTAAGGAGGCCTATGGTAACATTGGGAATACAAATCTATAGATATAAAACTAGTATATTTAAGTGTAAGTAATTTTCATAGGGACTAATTGAATCTTTTTCAAAAAATAATGAACATTCAAAGAAGATTTGGAAAATCACTAAACATGGCAGATTGGCAGAGATGACAATGTCTTTGTACCGTATTCATATGGATTTTAAAAAATTGTTATTCATCTAATACATGGCCCAAAAGCCACTCAAAGTAGAGAGCCATGTATATATATTCCAAAAAAGCTGCTGTATGGACAACTACCAAACTCCAAGCGTTCAGTTGGACGCCCACATTTATACTACAAAAACAAATTGAAAGACAACTTGAAATGTCTCAACTTTGATCTGAAAACCTGGGAAGCCCAAGCATCGAACCTAAAGGAATGGTGTAAGATATGTTTCATTAAATTAAAGGGTTTTGAAGACAGTAGAATGAAGCACTGTGATGAGCTTCATCAATGTCTGAAGCAGAGAGACTATCAAAATCCTGCTTTAACAAATTTCATCTGTCAGTGTGATTTTGTCACCTGCAGCAAGGCCAAAACATTAGGCAGGAAATATTGAAGTTAAGAGTATTTTTATCTTTCGTTATTTATCAAAATGCTTGAAATTGTCTGATGTTCAGAGATGAAGGATTTTCATTATTCCACACATTATTTGACTAATATCTTCATCTTTCTCTTGTTATTTATCAAAATGCTTTAAGTTGTCTGATGTTCTGAGATGAAGGAATTTCATTATTCCACACATTATTTGATTAATATCTTCATCTTTCTCTTGTTATTTATCAAAATGCTTTAAGTTGTCTGATGTTCTGAGATAAAGGAATTTCATTATTCCACATGTTAGTTGACTGTGGATCTGAATTTCAAGATAATTAAGATTTTACTCATTTTCATTTATCACAATGCCTTAAGTTGCCTCCCAAGAAAGACATTAACGTTGCTTTTAACTTGAATACCAAAGTAAAATAATTTGAAAGGAACTGTTGTCATGAAAGATAAATGAATTTCTGATTACCATTAATGTCATTTCTCTAACACTTTTTCTTTTCAATGTGTTTTTAATTCTTTTGCTTTCTCCCACATGCTTTCTCCAATATATTTTATTCATAGCAACAGGAAAGTAAAACTATATTCACCATTGTTAATAGTAATTTTTTGCTAATATGAGTAGAAATAAGAAAACTTTATTAACTGGCTATCTTTTTCGAAAAAATTTTATATCATCAAAAAGAAATACTAAAGATACTACAATCTCCTGTTAGTTATGGTATAATCATATGAATTTTTAAAAATTGTTATTCATCTAATACATGGCCCAAAAGCCACTCAAAGTAGAGGGCCATGTATATATATATTCCAAAAAAGTTGCTGTATGGACAACTATCAAACTCCAAGCATTCAGTTGGATATCCACTCTTATGCTACAGAAACAAATTGAAAGACAACTTGAAACGTCTCAACATTGATCTGAAAACCATCAAACCTAAAGGAATGGTGTAAGATATGTATCATTAAGTTAAAGGGTTTTGAAGAAAGTAGAATGAAGTTTTTTCCACTTTTTTCCACTTAGTCATACATCTTTCTTCCAGATACATGTCTGTGTACAAAGACTAAAGGAGAACTCATCTGAGTCGATGCATTTTGATGTAAGAATTTTATTTTTCAAAAAGTCTTTTTAAATTTTAGTTTTTCAGCATTTTCAAGAACACTCGTAAATATACCTCAGGCTAATTGAAAGCCAAAGTAATTTATGGAAGATGCTAAGTGATGTAATTTAATGTCTAATGAATGAAAGTGAGTAAATGTTGTTGTTATTATTGTGGAAATTATTTTATATAAATATAAATATAATTGTATGCAATTAATATTTAGGGAGGCACAGTGGAGTAATTTTCTCCACAATAGCCCCTGCTAGCATGCATAGGTGTTAAACAAAAGGCATCATCCAATACTGACCCTCATTTATCATTCACGATAGGAGAGTCCACCATATATATATATATATATATATATATATATATATATATATATATAATTGACTCTCTTGTTGAATTCGACGTATGAGAGAGTCAAGCAGATCAGTTCCTAGGAAACCGACAGCCCGACAACAGCACATGAGATTTGATTATAGTGGTGAAGGTTTCGTGCAGGACCATCCACACTTTTTGAAGGGCCGAATATAGAGACCTGGTGCACTAAGTGCCACAAGGTCTCCAAACAACACTCCACAGTCACTTATGTTCTAATACCCTTGGGAAAGGTGTGAATCCTCTTCTTCTCCCACCCCCCCAGTTATAAGTAAATAGCAGGACAGACCAGGTTCTATAGCCTTGGATGGCAACTGTTCTAGGGGAAAATAACTCTGAATGTATACAACTCTAGCACAGCACATACCGTTACAGCTAAAGAAAGAATCATTCACATTGGTTTGATGATCCTGACTATTATTGAATGATGATGAAGAATATTTATATTGTTTTAGTTTGAGATTAATTTATGCATTACATATTTTAAATAAAAGGAAGTTATGAATTTAAGCATTTTCCTTTAATTTTTTTTATCATTTTTATAGTCATTTATGTTGTCTTGTGAAAGGAGCATTTCTTTTAGGAAAGGAGATATTTGGAAAAATCTGGGGTGAATATTTGTATTTTTTTATGATTCAACAGTGGCACTCTTGAGAATTTTCTGTCTGTGTGTGTATATGGATAAAGTAATAAGGAATGAATACCAATAATAAGTAATAAACTATTTTTATTTTTTCAAGTGTGTATAGGGGCAAAGTACTGTAAAAAAATGTTTGATTTTTATAAGGTAAAAAAACTTGAAATATGATTGTTTGGAAATGAGATAAATCTGCTAAAAGCAAAAACACCAGAGTATGCTGGAATATATTACGCGATAATGCTCTGCTATTTTGGAATTGAGCTCTTTTTTTTTTTTTTTCAGTGTGCCTTTTTATCTCTTTCAGAAGTTGCTCTATGTTTCAATCTGATAACTTTAATAACCCAGCATTATTGAGCACTTTTTTCGTTTGGCTTTGCATTCTTTTGCCAAGTTCAGATTTTCTCCATACCATTAAACATGTTTTGGACATACATGCAAATGAGTCTGGTGTTTTTTTTTTTTTTTTTTTGTTTGGTTTTGATTGGGGGGTTTCAAAATAATGGCGATGTTCTGGCTTTTTCTATCTTTATCTGCACAGATATTTTCAACCCCACACAGTGGGTTTAGTTGGTGTTTTACATATAGTCGATGGGGTATAAAATACCCATGTTACCAAATACAATTACTGACCGCCCGAGGACTGAATGTATCACCATACATGAAACCATATCAATGATTTCATCCATAGCGATACATGTGCATTTGTATATATTATCATTGTTTTATTTTATTATTCCCCCCTCCTACCGTAATTTAATTGGACTGCTCCACTATTATTATTATTATTATTATTATTATTATTATCATTTCTTTCTGTTATGGACACACTACCTACCAAGTTCATGGAAAGACCTAAGGCAGGTCGTGGTGTTTGTTATGGCCATTTCATTTAATTTTTTTTTTTTTTTTTTTTTTTTTTATCTCCGATGAAGTTGCTAGCGTACATAGACAAAAGTTCTCCTTAGTGTGTGTGCTGTACTTAATAAGACAATTTTTCTGTATGTCTCTTAAGCTGGGGTTTCCAGGATTCTTTCAATGTGTTGTTTTGTTCCATTTTTATAATTCCAAGTGCACCTATTACCACTGGTATTATTCTTGTTTTCAATTTCCATTTTTTCTATTTCAATTTCCAGGTCTTTGTATTTTGATAGTTTTTCAAATTCCTTGGTTGCTATGTTACAATCCGCTGGACAAATACATATCAATTAGTAGGCAAGTTTTTTCTTTCTGGTTTTTGACAATAATGTCCGGCCTATTTGCTTCAATTTTTTCTGTCTGTGTGGATGGTATAATCCCACAGAATGGTGACATCTTCTATTTCTGTAACCGGCGCTGGCGATGTTCATACCAGTGTTTGCTTACATTTTCCAAAGTGTTTGCACATTGTCCAGTGTAAGTATTGCCCCACTCTATCGTGACGATTTTTATATTCATTTGGGGCAAGTATAGAACATCCTGAGATTAGATGGTCTATTGTTTCTTGGTATTTGTCACAGAACCTGCATTTTGGATCCACATTATTATGTATGATATTTGCCTGAAAATTCCTAGTGAAAAAGACTCTGATCTTGCGCTGCAAGAATAAAGCCTTCAGTTTCAGACTTTAATCCAGATGCTCGTAACCATCGATGAGTATTAACTTTATCAACATTGGGTTTATTTGCACGTTCTGGATATTGGCCATGCAGAGGTTTGTCTTGCCAGCGTTGTTTCATCTGTTCAAGGGCTTTATCCTTGGCTTTCTTTTTTTCATATCTTTTGCTGCAATAGTTGGTTCTTGGCTTCTGTTTTGATTTACTACAGAATCTACTAAATGTAAATGTTGTTTTGTATTTACTGCCTTCTTTTATTATTGAATATTTTTTTCTTTCTGTTTTCATGTTGTTTCACTAATTTTATCATCCAGTCATTTGTTGTTTCCATAAGTTAGTAAGCCAATAGTTGTTGTCTTGTATGACAATTCTAGCTGAATAAGACCTCTTCCACCTTCTTTTACGGGGTATGTATAGACGGTCTACATCAGCCTTTTGGATGATGCATCTTATACTTAGAAAAGCTTTCTTTGTTTTAGAATCCATTTGTCTGATGTCATTTAGAGTCCAGTTCAAGATGTTGAAACTATATTGGACCACTGGGATGGCAAGGTTATTAATGGCCATAATTCTGTTCTGAGAATTCAATTCAGTTTTTAATACCAGTCGTACCCTTCTATAGTACTCTTTACGCACTATTTCTTTTAATTTTCTTATGGTGAATTCCTTCACTCTCATTTACACCTAGGTACTTATAAGCTTCTCCTTGTTCTAAATCTTTTATTGTTACAGCAGGGTTAAACTAATAGAGGAAGTTTGTTGTAAATCCTCGTAAAACTGTAGCTTTAGCATTTATCCAAATTGAATTTCATTCCAATGTCTTCACTGAAGCATTTTACAGTTTGCAGAAGACCTTCCAGCTCATTGTCATTCCTAGCATACAATTTTAAGTCATCCATGTAAAATAGATGGTTTATTTTCTTTTTGAGCTATTTTGTAACCGTATTCTGTCTTGTTAAGTTGGCTGGTTAATGCTATAAGTGATATGCAAAATAATAAAGGAGACAAAGAGTCACCTTTGAAATATTCCTCTATTGATGTTTATTTCGCCAGACTTATAGGTTCCATTTTTATGATTGAGGTAAAGTGTAGTTTTCCATATCGACATACATTGTTTGATGAAATTGATGATAAACGATACCTTTGTACATACTTAAAGACTTTAAGATCCAGGAATGTGGTACACTATCAGATGCTTTACGATAATCTATCCAGGCAATACTAAGATTTTTTTTTCCACGGAAGCAGTTTTCCAGGATCATCCTATTAATAAGTAATTGGTCTTTACATCCGTAGCAGCCTCGTTTGCAGATTTTTTGTTCAAGTGGTAGTATGTCATTTCTTTCCAAGAAGAAATATGTCTGTTTTGTTAAAATAGATGTTAACAGTTTGTATGTTGTTGGAAGACATGTAATTGGTCTATAGTTTTTGGAATATTTGTGTCACTATTTTTGGGTAGAAGAAAGGTAACTCCTTTTGGTCATCCATGCAGGAATTTTTAGTTGGATCGGTAACCATTTTTTGAAGTTCTTTGGCGAGTTTTTTGTGTGCTGTATTTAAATAATATAGCCAAAGTTAGGAATTTTATCTATTCCTGGAGATTTCCAGTTGTGTGCTTTTTTTTTCAGTGCACATTTAACATCTTCTTCTGTGATTCCCGCCCATGTCTGTTCTGGTTTATTTTTTCATTCGTTCTAACTCTTGCATAATCCAATCTGCCTCTTCGTTGTGTTCTTTAGGGCAAGCCCATATTTTCCCCAGAACTGTATAACTTCTTCCATTTTTAGGGGACTGTCACTTCAATTCTTTGTTTACCCTATTTCCCTGTAAAAATTTCTTTGCATCGGTTTGAAAGATCTTTGTTCTGTCTATAGAATCTTGATCTTTTCTCGTAGCGTCTTATTCTTTTGAGCCTTCAGTTGTATTGTTTGCTTTTTTTTTTTTTTAGTTGATAGGACTTCATTTTCATTCCCTGATATTGTATTTTCTTTTGACTCTTCTGCCTTTTCTAGTTCTTACATTTACCCTCTTGCTAGTTCATCAGTACCGATAATTCACTTCTAAGGTGTTCAATTTCTTTTTCTATTTTTTTTCCAAGGTGGATCTTCATGTCTGTGAGACTGCCTTTTTTTTTACTTTGATGTTCAGTTTATTTGTTGCTGCTATTGCTGATGCATATATTGCTTCATTGAGATTTATATGAGTGTCTTCTTCATCCAGAATCAATTTGAGTGCTGCATTATAGAGCTTAATAGTTTTGAGGTTATGCTTTTGTTGGTTGTAATTTTGGGAGTTGTTTCTCGTTCCTCCATTGCAATATTCTGTATCTGACTTATATGGCTCATGATTTCATCCTTGGCTTCTTGTATATTAATCTTGTTTTCAGAAATGTTCTGTTCGATGAATTTTGAACTCGTTTTATTACCGTCTTGTGACCGACTAAGACTCATACCTTTCCAACATTTCTAAATTTTCAGCATTATCTTCACAGTGATTTGTATATATTTCGTATTTTTCATTTATGACCTGAGGCTTGTGTGATGTTATTACTTTTTTCCCCATTCGGTTCCTTTTCATGTTTTGTTGGTTCATTTATTCTTGTTGCAATTCTTTTTATTTCATTAATTTCAGCCTCCTGTCAATCGGTTATTTTGCATGATGTCCCTTCCGACATTGGCTAGTTTATTTTTGTCTATGTACTTTCTAATTGTTTTTCTCTCGCCAAATGTCATATGTTTGGCGAGTGATGTTTTTTCTGAGGTTTGAGTAACGTAGAGGAATGCAGTCAAACAACTTTGTACTCCTTTAGAGACCATTTTATTTTTTTTTTCCTTAAATTTACGGTTATGGATCTAGCTGAGAATTTACAGGACCATCATTAGGATTATCCTGGTTGTGGGGAAGATTCATTCTTTGTGTAGGAGTTTGTTCTATGGCAGATTTTTCGACCTCAGGTGGGTTCCCTCCTAAGGACAGGCTCCCTGTTTATCCACTGGAAGAAAGCCATACTGGACGTTTTGTTTCTATTTTTAATTTTCATATTAATCCCACGAGTGACCTCAAAGTCCACCCAAGTTGCCCGGCCAGTCTTTTACAGACAGGTTTTATAAGCCTGTGTAATGTTCGCGACCTCATAACGCAGTAGCCATTCAAATCGGCACGATTAACACCTTGAGTTGCGGTTAATGTTATTTCGTTCTCCTAAATGGGTTTGCCAAACAATAGACAGAGACACACGATTGGAAATCAAAGAGAATTGTTAAAAAAAAAAAAAAAAAAATATTACATTCGTTTGTCTTTATGTGAAATTTAAAAATAATTTAGACTCTGTAAATTCCACGGTTCCTTTCTAGAAAGAATTTTTCTTTTCTAAATTCAGTGTAATATGTTTAAAATGGCGTTGTTTTAAAAAAAAAAAATGTAATAGATAAGAAAGAAAGATCGTATTTTTGTTTTACCTGTAATGTTTTTTTGCACGGTTTAATGAAAAAAAGGGATATGTATCAAAAAATTAATAATTGATTAATCATCTTTCTGTTAAAGAGAAACCAAATAAATTAAATAATAATAATACGAAGAAAATTCATGCTTACGCTAAAATGGAAAATATAAAAATTTCATATGCGTTAAAAAAAAAAAACTTGATGAAACAGCCGCTCAAGAAACAAAACATCACTACACTAGAGAGGGGCCTATCACTAGTCCTAAGAAAAAATAATTGTCATAAAAAAAAATTAAAAAGCAGCTGTGAAATTTAAGAATAATTTATTGGCCCATTCTAAAAGATTTTTCAAAGTCGTTGAAAATAGCTGTTGAAAAAAAATAATCCTTCTAAGAAAGAATATCGTTGTGTTATTGGTGAGTTTTTTTTTTGGGGGATATTTTATGAATGAAGACTAATTGATTAATCTATCACCTTTTAAAGGAGAAATGAATGAATTAAATATTAATAATACAGAAAAAATTCATGCTTACAAAATAGTAAAAATAACAAATTTCATATGATAAAAAAACATTATGGTTGGAAAGACCTTCTAAACAGATTCTCATTTGAATCCCAACCGTTTGTATTATTATTATTTAATATTATTTGTTATTATTAATATTATTATTATTATGGTGTATAAATATCTTTCAGTACCTGACATCTGTATTGTGCATGAAACCCAGAGTTTTGCTGATGGTAACAAAAAAATGTATATTATTAATATATATGGAAAACATGATATATAAATGGTAGGTAATTGTATAACAAAGTGTCAAAATTCTGTTGTTTTTTTGTTTAAGCTTTTCACACTAAGCAAGGTGGGTGTGCCACTAACACACAAGGGGTTACAGAAAGTGGGAGAAGAGTAAAGAGTCGTGATAGTGGAAAGGATGAAGAGAAGGATGGAGAATTGATCAAGGCATCTGGAGATGCCAATTGACATTGCATTTGAATATTTGGAGATTATAGCTATCAGGGAAATGAAGAAAAGGAGGGAAAGCCCACAGACAGGGAAGTACAAGACATATTTTGGACTCTCTACATTTAACCGTGTGTAAAGCATTCTGAAAGCAAAGGAAATTTTGGTCTTTCCTAACGCATAGAACAAATCACTTTTCAGACTCGAATATCGGGCGTGTAGAAAGAAATGCCGAAACTCCATTTTTCACTACTATCTCTGGTCTCAATTTACGTAACCATATCTTTTAACTCTCTCTCCGACGAATCTGATACCAAAATCATCAATTTTCCTCTCAATTTGAAGACACCAACTGCTTTTATCACTGAGCATGTTTTCATTCCGATGACAACTGGGAAGGAAACCAAGTATTTTGCATATCAAAATGCTTTTATAGAGACTCCTGCGATGGATTTGTTTTTAATCTAAATTTCTGTCTTAGTATGTCATGCGGAATGTCCCCCCTTTTTTTTTGGCAAGTAATTTTCTTTTCCGTTAAATACATGCGACTCGTTGTCACTTGGTATGTGTACAGTTCACCATTTTCCTCACTATACCGTTTCAATAGAGAAAGGGTGGGACTGAGATACCAACCTAGTAGCATGTTTAAATTCATGCAGTATGGGAACTAGCGAAAGTAACTCATCGGAGCAGTTACCTTAAGACAAACAGTGGGGGCCTCCAGACCATATATGGCAGCAGTATTCCATGCAAGGACGAATGGTTGATTTATAGATTTGAAGGATGGACTCAGGTGAGAAAAACTTTATGGCGTGACATAGAGAACCAAATTTCCTTGCAGTAGATGAAGCTATTGATTCAATGTAGTTGTTCTATCTCAGATCAGTGGACAGTATGAGACCAAGTCACAAAGGGGTGCTCTCGTGGAGTTGAGCATCAGACGTTCTAAGAGAGGGTTCACTGTAGTGGGTAATGTCATACATTTTGTCCTTTAAAAGGACTTCATCAGACTGAAATTTAAAAAAAAACAGCACAAATAAAACGGAATGAGACCAACTCTTCTGTGTGTTTTAAGCGCAGTCATTATGGCAACACAAGCTCATATTGTGCACAGCAAGGATCTTGGGACATAGCAACAGATATATTTGCTGATGCTTTTTCACCTTTGTCTTTCATCTCTTAGCTCGTCAACATTTCTTCCGGCTTTCAAAATTTCTTATACCACTCTGAACTTTAAATATTCCAAAATTTCTATCCAGGCAACTCACTCCAGAAGTTATTACTGGCACATTGACAACTCAGAGGTTACCTTTTAGCTTGTTTTTATACTTGAGTCAAATGTCTAACAGTCCTTTGTTAAGCTGGCTATACAACGTTATACCTTTGGTATTCTGTCATCATTCATCCATTGAATTTCGATTCAAGCCGAGCTTCTCAACCGACAGTCGAACTTTTCTGCCTCTGAGCAGAAAGGAACCCGACGAGGTTCCGCCGAGGGCAGAATCTCGTTCAGGGAGAAATGACCAACCTGATCTCGTTTATACAGGGTTATCGGGCATTTTTTGGCTGAGCCTACAGCCTCAGGAAACCCACGATAAACCCGGCCTTGCCACATGCAACCCCGTGGGGGTTATACAATCAAGCCAAGCTTCTCGACTTGACGGTCTAACTTTCTGCCTCTGAGCAGAAAGGAACCCGGACGAGTTCCTCCGAAGGGCAGAATCGTTAGGGGAGAAAATGAAACCCTCTCGTTGGCATTTTTGGCTGAGCCTATGGGCTCAGGAACCCAAATAAACTCGGCCTTGTGCATGTAACCCTCGTGGGGGTGGCTAGAATACCGATTCATCCTTGCAATATATATATATATATATATATATATATATATATATATAGTTTTTTTTTTTTTATTTTTAAACATTTCACCCCAAGCAAGGTGATAATGCCACTATGATGCATGGGTATTACTGGGAGACAAGGAGAATGAAAAGATTTTAGTGTGGAGAAAGGACAATAAAAAAACAGGTTTTAAGAAAACAGAAGATGGCAGTTGGCATTACATTTAAATTTTTGAAGATTTTAGGTGGCAGAGAAGCAAGAAATTGGAGAAGATTTCCACGGGTAAGAAGTGTGAGAAAAGGAACTATTACAATAGAACATATGGTTGTACTTATCTAGTTCAACAGTAAAACAGTGAGACCTAATTGCCAACCTAGAAGCACGCTTAAATTCATGCAGTCAGGGAAACAAGAAGAAAAGCTCATCTGAGAAATTTTAATGAAAATATTTATAGAAAAGACAGAGGGAAGCCACATCATGTTGATGAGAAAATGACTCAATTGATTACATTACAGACTCTCTCTCTCTCTCTCTCTCTCTCTCTCTATATATATATATATATATATATATATATATATATAATAAAATTGTTTCATTGTATCTGTTGCAGAGTTTTTTTTGATGTGTTTTGTTGGTCAAATTCTAACATATTAGTGAGGTTGTTGAGATGGGACCATCTCAACCACCCTCATTAGTATCTAACCAAATAGCAAATAAAAATACTCAAAGCTGTCCGATCACAAACTTACTGATTACCAAACAGTATATATATTTACTAGAAAAACTCAATAAAAAATTCATTAAATTTCCTTGTTTATTAAACAAAACTTGTTTGAATGAAATTTGGCTGCCTAAACATACATTTTATATATATATATATATATATATATATATATATATCATAAAAGAAAACCAATCTTAGCCAGCTTGTTTTGTCCAGTGAGAGACTTTGTCAAGCAGACATTTCAGTTTCACATTTCTACACTATAGTTATGTACAGAATTTACAGTAGACAGAAAATGGTGGAATAGTTTATTACAATGGTTTAGAATTGAAAATAGACCCCCCCCAACTTTATGCTCACTGCACACAGTATTCATATATTGATCACACCTTAAGCAGGTTTCCACACACACACACACACACACATGCATCTTACTTATTATAAAAACGCAGATTGTGTGTGTGTGTCTCTATAAGTTATATATTGGATCGGTTTCTACATTTTCAACCGATTTCAACAAAACTTCACAGGACTACATAAAATTACCTTGCAAATGGTTCTGACAGCTCCAAAATTGAAAAAACACAATTGTTTTTAACAGAAAATCAATTGAAAACTGGATTAAGAGGCATCACAAGAATGAAAGTGGGTCAACTCATATCAAGTTATACTTATTATAAAACCCAGGTTGTTTGTGTGCGTGTGTGTGCATTCGTTTATATATGGAATTGGATTTCCTACATTTTTCAACTGATTTCAACAAAACTTCACTTTTTTTTTTTGGCAGGGAGTGTTTCTTATTGTCTTTTACACTTTTTTCTTTATTTTTTACATTCAGAATGCTTTAAAAATTCCATTTACAAGACAATTGTTTATAATAAAATTCTATTCAATCGGTAGACTCATAACGATTGAAAACAATGTTTTGTTTGAGTTTGATCAATTCGTAAAAAACAAAAAAAAACTAATTAAGACATGCGTGTCCGTCAACCTTAAACAATAATCTTTGTCAATTTTATTTTCAGTCTTTTATGGTGGTCGATACTTGATCTATCTCTTACTGTTACATCCCCAGGCAACCCCAGGCTCTACTGCTAGTAATACATAAACGGTTACTGGTCAGAGTTGAATCAGATGGTGTTAAAAAGTGCTCAATACATGTGTGAAAAAAAGAAAAGTAAAAATAGCATGTAGAGCTTTTAACTTTAAAAATGAGAAGGTCAGTTGAATCTGCTGCCTTGGTGTCAACCTTACAGTATCATCAGGAGATTTTTATCAAATGACCATCACTGAGGTGGTCATTTGATATAATTTTATTTCTATCAAATTTATTTTATTCATTAAATTTGATTTTTATCAAATTTATTTATAAAATTAGATTTTTATTAAATGACTGCCACTTAGATGTGTGTGTGTGTGTATATATATATACACACACACACACACACACACACACACACACATATATATATATATACACAAACATACATATACATATATGTATACATACACACACACATATATATATATATATATATATATATAATATATATATAAAAGTGGACATTTTGAAGTCTGCATGCTGTTTCATGCTAGATGCAATCAGCGGCCCAACAATTGCATCTAGCATGAAACAGCCTGTTGCCCTGAGTGTTGAATTCAATGTTCACTTTCATATTTATATTTACATATGCTCTGTCTCTGATATTGAGCACTTTATCCCATAAATATAGCACACCATAAAACAATATTTCTTCTGTCTATATTTCTGAGATGAAACAGTTATGTACAGTATTTACATTAGTCGGACTACTATTGTACTCATCTTTATCCCTATTTTGTCACAACGTTTAATCTGTTATGAATCGCTTTTGCCTTCCAAATTGGTTTGAATTTGAACTGAACCTTTATTTCGATCACATGGCACGTGGAACTAGAACAGTCTAAACGCTGATCGAAATATGGGGTTCAAGATGAATCAATCGCTAAAACCGAAAAGGAAACTGAAAATTTTCATCATACATACATACATACATACATATATATATATATATATATATATATATATATATATATATATATACATGCATACACACACAAACACATAAATATATATACATATACATGCATGCACACACACAAACACACATAAATATATATACATACACACACACATAAATATATATGCATATATACACACACATGTATAGATTTTAAAACTTGCATTCACACACACACTCTCACTTGTGTCTGTATATATATATGTATGTGCTCAGACACACATTCATAAGGTTTGGTTGATGTGTCTATGTACACATTTTCATGTAGGACATAAATGAATGGAATCGTCCATTTATGTAAATAACCTGGAGTTGAGCAGGGTAGTTAGCATTAGGTCCATTGCTAAGTATACCTTCAGTGTAGTAAACCTATTTCATTACTTACCTATGATTTTGTCTTTCTTTATTTATTTTCTCTCTGTTATCTTGAAAATAAAACATTCCCAAAAACAATGTAAATGTTTGTGTGTAGCCAACAAGAAATGGATTGTCAGCATTCTATTCATGCAAATGTAAGAGAGACAAAGTGAACTAACAAATTCTAAGTAGGAACAAAAACAAGAATTTGACAGATAGATGCAAAAAGAATCTGCGTAAAATGTCAATGTGTCTTTAGTCTATCAGGCATCAAAGTACAAAGCCATCGTCAAGTGCAAAGAGTCAGAAAACTCGTACAACAAAGCAGATCTTACGTGAACAGAATAGCAGAAAACAAAAAAAGAAAAAATTAAAGTTACATTTCTCTCCAGATTTGAATCTCGGGATAAATATTTACTTTCTTTTGTCATTCATGCAAGTCTTGAACAACTGACTTCAGTCAGTGGATGTCCAGACGGTATAATGGATTGCACCTTGGAAAAAGAAATTGTAGAACCAAGTTCAAATTACACTCTGCTTTGTTATATTCACTTACACACAGATACTTCTGGAAAAGGTATAAATCCATCTCCTCTCCCCATTTATGGATTAAATAGTAGCACTGTGAGGAATGAGAAGACTTACCTCTTGCAAAGCGAATTTGCTTGGCATGTCAGGTCCTGTTGAAAGATTGCGACCGGCATTAAAAGTGAAATGAATTATTCCGAAATTCCTATTTCACAGGTAGACGTATAAAGAAAAAAGACTAAGAATTCAAACTAGTTTGAATTTATAAAATAGGAAGTCTCAGGCAAATGAGAATAAAGTCTCGTACGCAAATTTTAGTTGCCCCTGATGCAGACATAAATAGTGAGTCTGTGAGGAAGACGGCAGAACATTTGTTGGTGTGAAGGCATACATACGTAATGACGAGAATGAGAGAATAAAGAAGAGGTCACTTACAACAACTCAGTTGGTAGAGCGGAGGACTGGAGAAGAAGCAAGCACTTTAATCCATTTTGGTCATCGCAAACGATGGGCAAACTGAATTACCTACAAGCTATTTCGGCTGTACTTTGACAATAATGGACCGGTTCAATTTGAAATTAATACCGGAATTTGATGGCTCCCCCCCCACTGGTCCATCTATTGTTGAGTGGTTTGAGAAGGCGGAGCGTGTCTGCAAACTGTTAAGAATCAAAGGAGCCTGCATTGGTCATCCCATTGAGGGCTAACAGGAGGTGCATATGCAGTCTACCAGCAACTCAGGGACAAGCGGACTTGGACAAAAATCAAAGTATACCCTTTTGCATAGAAGCATTTGGTATGGATGAGTCCATGTCTTGGAGACAATTTATTAGGCGGCATCTCTTCCCTGAGGACACAGTTGATGTGTACCTGGCCAATCTAAGAAAACTGTCGGTACCATTTGGGGGAGTTAACAACTGGATACTGCCATATGCATTTTTGGAAGGTCTATCCATTGATGTCAGCTGGCTTCTGTGAGCATCATCAAAGCCGGAGGAGATGGGTATCTACTCAGCTACTGACTAACGTCCAAACAATTTTGAAGGAGTCAAAGCATGTCGCAGCAGCTGCATGGACAGAGGAGACTGTGTGTAAATCAGAGGAGAATTCTGTCGGTGACTATCATGTCCCTATGACTCAGAACGGCCCCAAATGCTACAAGTGTGGTGGTCCCAACCACTTCTCCCGAGAGTGCAGGAGTTCAAGTAATACAGGGAGTGGGAATCGTAGTAAACCATGTTGCTATCACTGTAACAATCTGGGTCATCTAGCGCAGTACTGTCCAGGAAACGAGCTTGGGGGGCAAGGAACTGTCACCACCCTTGCAGCCTGTCAATCAGTAAGTACGGATTTGCCCATAGTCAGAGTACGCTTGAATTGGCGTGCAATGTTCAGCTCTCATTTACACGAGATGTTCCCATTCAATAATCAGTGCAAACCGCTGTCAGGCCTGGAAGGAGCAACATGTGACGATTAGGATGATTGACAGGATGTCCCATGTGGGCTGTGGAATTGGAGTGATTTCAATCCTAACAGATGGAGGTGATTGTGCCAAGGTGGACGTACTGGTGGCTTGTGACAAGCCTTTGGGGTATGATTTGCTAATCAGAATCAATGACATATGTAAACTATATTGGGGAAGTGCAACTTGGGGAGAACTTGTGAATCATGTGCCACCATTACAATTGAGGAACGGGATTTCTGTATTGACTATTACCAAGGAACAAAGACTCGGATAGCAGAATGTAAGTGGATAGGAAATAAAACACCAGATCAATTGCGGAATATACGGTGTCAAATAAGAACAGAGCTGCCTACAAGAGTGAACTGGAGATCTGGATTATGAATGGCTAGCTGATTGGGGCCCCTAAGAGGATTAATCCCCTTCATGGCCGTTGCACAAGCCACTAAGGCTAAGGTACATCCAGTGATGGACTATAGGAAGATAAATCAATACATAGATGCCTTTAGGGTGGATGCAGACATGTGTGCCGAACGAATGAGGGAATGGTGGCAACAAGGGGCTAATGTGGTCTTGTTTGGCCTGCAAAAAACGTATCTTCAAATACAAATCCATGGGACATTATGGCCTTTCCAAACGGTTATCATAAAAGGAAGGAGGTACTGCTTGACGCATCTAGGGCTTGTCCTTAATGCCAGCTCCCCTAATTATGAAATCACTCATGAAGACAGTGTTAGATCAGGATGAGTTGATGAAAAGAACTGCGTTAGCATATGTCAACGACATATATAAACGAAGATATGCTTTTGGTGAATGAAGTCAGGCGCAGATTAGAATCCTTCGGCTTGTCTAGCAAAGACTCTATTCAATTAAAGGATGGAGCTGATGTGCTTGGGCTTAAAGTCTGGGGGGAGCACAACACATTGCAGTGGAAGCGAGGGATCTCAGCTCTGGAACTCCTCACTACACTAATGTGAAGCAGAGTATTTTCCATATGTGGGAAGTTAGTGGGTCACTTTCCCATCTGCGGGTGACTCATGCAGCCACAGGAATGATAAAAAGATGAGTGAGCATGATAACAAATGGGTGGTGTCACACTATAAAAGACGCTCTTCTTACACAGATGATTGTTGAAATGCTGACTAGAGTGCACTAAGACAACTCCATTCAGGGAGATTGGTGCATGACTGGAGAAGAAGTCAACGCATGGGTTGATGCAAACTCCCTGGCAAGAGATATGGTGCTGGAAAACCAGGGAATTATACTAGAAGATGCGTGCTGGCTTCAACCAAGAAATGACGTGCAACATATAAACCTGATTCAATTGGATGCCTTATTGAAAGGTATAAATCTGGCATTACAGTGCTACACCTATATACGGACTCAGTATGCGTGCACCAATGGCTACAGAATATTCTGACAGGCAAAACCCGAGTGAGGATGAAAGTTGCAAGTGAGATGCTAGTGTGCAGGAGACTGGCTAACCTACAGCAGCTAATCGAAGAATACAGTTTGGTAATTGACGTCAAACTGACTATGTCACAGAGGAACCTGGAGGATAAGTTGACTAGAGTACCAAAAAGATAGCTTAACATGTTGAAACAGGGATCAGAGCCATGAACGTGTGCAGCTGTTACAAGCCAGCTGACCATTGAACAAATCCGCGCCATACATAGCAAGAGCGGTCATCCTGGCATTTGACGTTCAACTTACTTCGTCCAGAAAGTATGTCCTGCAGGGTCAAAAGCGATGGTTAGGTCGGCTGTACAAGGAATGCTGTGCGGTGGACCCTGCTTCAGTCCAGTGGAACAAGGGCAAGCGCTTGGGGTAGACAAAAACTGGTGGTGACTGGGCATGGACGTGACACATCACAATGGCAATCATTTTCTAACTTTGATGGATTGCGACCCAACACATTTCACTGTATGGCACCCACTGGTGCAACAAGATGCATTATTGATTATACAGCAATTATGAGCTATCTTCTATGAACGTGGTACCCCCTTGAAATAATAATAGACAACGCCCCAACTTTCTGTGGCTGAGATTTTCAGGACTGTGGGGTCAAATTGGGAGTGCGAGTAAGGTACAGAGGTGCATACACTCCATATGGTAACAGAATAGCAGAGTGATGTCACTGCACCATTAAAGAGATAGCAGCCAGAACATGATGCTCCATTCAAGAAGCTGTGTATTGGTTACAATGTCACACCCAAAGATGATGTAACACCATCGACCGCACTGACCAATGGAATATATACATACAGACAGTGGATAAAGGGGATAGATCAAGTAATGCCAAATAATCTGAAGAATACTAAAGAACCATATAAAATTGATGATCTCGTATGGGTCAAGCCCCCAGATGGGCATTGTACTACTAGATTTAGCAGAGGATGCGTTAATGGAGTTATTAGCTCCCAAACAGTCTGGGTCAGTGGTGTGCCACACCATGTGAAAAAACGTTTGCCCATGTCATGAGTTAACTGCCTCAGAAGAAGAGCGTCACAGTGAAGATATGTCGTCTGATAGTGATTTGGAGACAACAATGTTTTGCACAATGCAGTCAGATGGTCTGCTCCCTGTATCAGAGAGTACAGATTCGGATGACAAGAAAGCTTGTGATGACACTGAAAATGCCAAGGACTCTGCAGAACGTAGACGTGGCAGTACTGCCACTGGAAGCATCCCCTCCACCTCTATGAAGGAGTGTTCGTTGAAAGCATATTTTTGCGTATATTCCAATTGCTTTTATAAAATCTTTTATATTCTAGATGGTGTTATTTCCATAAAGAGTTTCTTCAAATTACTTGTTTGGTAATATTGTTTCCACACTTGATAAGAGTTCAGCACTCTTTTCTTTGTTTCTCTTGTTTCAAATCTCTTCTTCATCTTTGAAGAGACTGTCCAGCATTCACTGCCATATTGGAGGACTGATATCACATAACAGTTCATTACTCTCTTCTTTCTTTCTAACAAAATCTGAATTCAAAATGGTTACCCAGCATCTCTATTTTCATAAACAAACTTGAAGCATTGGTGTATTTTGGTATTTTAACATTTTTATCAAATTTCAAGTGAAAACAGCAATCCTTCTTTTAAAATCTTTGTTGCCTTCAGTGATTCACACCCATGAATTTTCTAAAATAATCTTTCTCTGTCTGGGTTGTAAATAGACATGGCATCTGTGCTCAGTTAATTACGAACAAACATAATCAAGGATTATTATTGCAAAATAAAATCATGCAATGATAAAATTAATTTACTTAATTATAAATTAATTGAGACGAAAGCTCATGTTTTAAATTGGAAACTTAATTAGCTACAAATAGAAACAGTAATAAGTCTTATTATTGAATAATTCTGGTTTGAGATTTTAAAATTTATTGTTAATATTCAATTAGGGTTATGGACTACCCTTAATTCAGTGGATGAGTGGGAAGTGTCATGGGTAGCAGTTCAGAATCAGAAATTGAAGAACCAAGTATAAATTCCAGTCAGGTTCATTATATTTACTTATGTGTAAATACCTTTAGAAAAGGTATGAATATAGTTCCTTCCCCCATCTATAGATCAAATAGTATGATTGGAAAAATTGTTAGTCTAAAAAAATTTGCTAATCGAATATTTATTTACAAAAGTCTTATTAACACAGACTCAGATAAAGAAACTCCTGACCAATCACTTTCTTCCTCATTTAAAATGCATTCCTATAGTAAAATCATTAGCAATGCATTTACATTACACTGCGTGCCAAATTATTATTGAGATAACTTTTTTCTAATATTTCATAAACCGTCTAATCAATTCACACAAAATTTTCACACAATTTCAAAGACCTACGCAATCACTGAAATTTTCGTACTGATCTGCATAATGTAAACAAACTGGCGCCATATTTGTTATCAGCACGGTGATTTAAGCATGCCAAATTATTAGAAAAGTGTAAGAATTTAGTGAAAAGATGGGCCATAAAAGCAGTTTAAGTGATGCTGAAAAGAAAACTATCACCTCAGAACTCTCAAAAGGTAAATGTACCCTAGAAATTTCTAAAATGATAGGGAGGTGTCATCAAACTGAAAAAGTTCACTGCTGACCCTACACAAGTACGCAAAAGGGCAAATAAAGGCAAGCAGAGGGTTATTTTACGTCATCTCATGTCACAACTTAAATGAGAGGCCACGAAGAACTCTGGACTTATCAGTCAAGAGCTTTTCAGTCGCATTGGGGATCCTACTGTGTCTAAAAGTACTCGATATCGGTATCTGAGGGAAATAGCAACAACAGTCAAACCTGTATTGAAGCCTCCGTTGATGAGAAATCAAATTCAAAATTGATTGAAATGGGCCAAGGACAATATGAAAATTGACTTCTCTAAAGTTTTGTTCACAGACAAAACTCGAGCAACACTTGATGGGCCAGATAGATGGTGCAAAGGCTGGGTAATGAACGGACAGAATCGCCATCAGCGTTTGAGACGCCAACAAGGCGGTGGAGGCATAATGATCTGAGGTGATATCATTGTGGGCCCATGGAGAGTACCAGATGGCGACAAAATGACTGCTAATGCATACATAGCGTTTATGAAGGCGCATCTTGAACCGTGGATGAAAAGGCAAAGAGTTACCTTAAGAAGGGCCAGTGTTTTTATGTAAGATAATGCTCCCTCACATGCTGCTCACAAGACTACTGAATATTTGAAACAGTTAGGCTTCGATAGACCTCAAAAAATGAATTGGCCAGCAAATTCTCCAGATTTGAACCCAATCGAAAACCTTCGGAGCATCATGAAGCGAAGATTGTACACCAACAGACGACAATTCAGGAGCAACGCTGAGTTGTGGGAAGCAATTCTTGACATATCTCGCGGCAGTACAGCAGATGACATCCTACAATTAACAAATTCTATGGATCATTGACTTCTTCAAGTAATTTCAAAACAGGGAAAGCACATTCCCTATTAATTTGTTTAAAACTGTGCCTTTGTTTGTATCTGTTATTATTTGTTGGATTATCTTAATTATTAGCTTCTTTTGATCATAAACATTGATGTGCAACATTAATAAATGTTTGTTTGCTCAATTCTGGAAATTTTGCTAAACCATTCTAATAATTTGGCATGCTCAAATCACAGTCCTGATAACAAATATGGTGCTAGTTTGTTTACATTGCGCAGATCAGTAGGAAAATTTTATTGATTGCGCAAGTCAGTGTTGCCAACATTGTGTGAAAATTTTGTATGAATTGATTGGACAGTTTTTGAAATATTAGAAAAAAAGTTATCTGGATAATAATTTGGCACGCAGTGTATACATATAATAGCCCTATTCTATTAGTAATGCTTACATTCATTCCTGACCACTGACAATCCCTTTCTTCCTCATTTGCAATGCATTCCTATAGTAAAATCATTAGCAATGCATTATACATATAATAGCCCTATTCTATTAGTAATGCTTACATTCATTCCTGACCACTGACAATCCCTTTCTTCCTCATTTGCAATGCATTCCTATAGTAAAATCATTAGCAATGCATTTACATTATACATATAATAGCCCTATTGTATAAGTAATGCTTACATTCATTCCTGACCACTGACAATCCCTTTCTTCCTCATTTGCAATGCATTCCTATAGTAAAATCATTAGAAATGCATTATACATATAATAGCCCTATTCTATTAGTAATGCTTACATTCATTCCTGACCACTGACAATCCCTTTCTTCCTCATTTGCAATGCATTCCTATAGTAAAATCATTAGCAATGCATTATACATATAATAGCCCTATTGTATTAGTAATGCTTACATTCATTCCTGACCACTGACAATCCCTTTCTTCCTCATTTGCAATGCATTCCTATAGTAAAATCATTAGCAATGCATTTCCATTATACATATAATAGCCCTATTCTATTAGTAATGCTTACATTCATTCCTGACCACTGACAATCCCTTTCTTCCTCATTTGCAATGCATTCCTATAGTAAAATCATTAGCAATGCATTATACATATAATAGCCCTATTGTATAAGTAATGCTTACATTCATTCCTGACCACTGACAATCCCTTTCTTCCTCATTTGCAATGCATTCCTATAGTAAAATCATTAGAAATGCATTATACATATAATAGCCCTATTGTATAAGTAATGCTTACATTCATTCCTGACCACTGACAATCCCTTTCTTCCTCATTTGCAATGCATTCCTATAGTAAAATCATTAGAAATGCATTTCCATTACATATAATAGCCCTATTCTATTAGTAATGCTTACATTCATTCCTGACCACTGACAATCCCTTTCTTCCTCATTTGCAATGCATTCCTATAGTAAAATCATTAGCAATGCATTATCCATATAAATAGCCCTATTGTATAAGTAATGCTTACATTCATTCCTGACCACTGACAATCCCTTTCTTCCTCATTTGCAATGCATTCCTATAGTAAAATCATTAGAAATGCATTATATATATATAATAGCCCTATTCTATCAGTAATGCTTGCATTCATTCCTGACCACTGACAATCCCTTTCTTCCTCATTTGCAATGCATTCCTATAGTAAAATCATTAGCAATGCATTATACATATAATAGCCCTATTGTATAAGTAATGCTTACATTCATTCCTGACCACTGACAATCCCTTTCTTCCTCATTTGCAATGCATTCCTATAGTAAAATCATTAGCAATGCATTTCCATATACATATAATAGCCCTATTCTATCAGTAATGCTTACATTCATTCCTGACCACTGACAATCCCTTTCTTCCTCATTTGCAATGCATTCCTATAGTAAAATCATTAGAAATGCATTATACATATAATAGCCCTATTCTATTAGTAATGCTTACATTCATTCCTGACCACTGACAATCCCTTTCTTCCTCATTTGCAATGTATTCCTATAGTAAAATCATTTGCAATGCATTTCCATTATGCATATAATAGCCCTATTCTATTAGTAATGCTTACATTCATTCCTGACCACTGACAATCCCTTTCTTCCTCATTTGCAATGCATTCCTATAGTAAAATCATTAGCAATGCATTATACATATAATAGCCCTATTGTATCAGTAATGCTTACATTCATTCCTGACCACTGACAATCCCTTTCTTCCTCATTTGCAATGCATTCCTATAGTAAAATCATTATACAATGCATTTTCCATTATACATATAATAGCCCTATTCTATTCAGTAAAATCATTAGCTTATTATTCATTTCCTGACCACTGACAATCCCTTTCTTCCTCATTTGCAATGCATTCCTATATTAAAATCATAGTAAATCATGCATTTCCATTATACATATAATAGCCCTATTCTATCAGTAATGCTTACATTCATTCCTGACCACTGACAATCCCTTTCTTCCTCATTTGCAATGCATTCCTATAGTAAAATCATTAGAAATGCATTTCTTCCTCATATATATAATAGCCCTATTCTATCAGTAATGCTTACATTCATTCCTGACCACTGACAATCCTTTTCTTCCTCATTTGCAATGCATTCCTATAGTAAAATCATTAGCAATGCATTTCCATTATATATAATAGCCCTATTCTATTAGTAATGCTTACATTCATTCCTGACCACTGACAATCCCTTTCTTCCTCATTTGCAAATGCATTCCTATAGTAAAATCATTAGCAATGCATTATACATATAATAGCCCTATTCTATCAGTAATGCTTACATTCATTCCTGACCACTGACAATCCCTTTTCTTCCTCATTTGCAATGCATTCCTATAGTAAAATCATTAGGAATGCATTTACATTATACATATAATAGCCCTATTCTATTAGTAATGCTTACATTCATTCCTGACCACTGACAATCCCTTTCTTCCTCATTTGCAATGCATTCCTATAGTAAAATCATTAGCAATGCATTTCATTATACATATAATAGCCTATTCTATCAGTAATGCTTACATTCATTCCTGACCACTGACAATCCCTTTCTTCCTCATTTGCAATGCATTCCTATAGTAAAATCATTAGCAATGCATTTCCATTATACATATAATAGCCCTATTCTATCAGTAATGCTTACATTCATTCCTGACCACTGACAATCCCTTTCTTCCTCATTTGCAATGCATTCCTATAGTAAAATCATTAGCAATGCATTTACATTATACATATAATAGCCCTATTCTATCAGTAATGCTTACATTCATTCCTGACAACTGACAATCCCTTTCTTCCTCATTTGCAATGCATTCCTATAAAATCAAAATCATTATGCAATGCATTTCCATTATACCATAATAGCCCTATTCTATCAGTAATGCATTGCATTCATTCCTGACCACTGACAATCCCTTTCTTCCTCATTTGCAATGCATTCCTATAAAAAAATCATTAGTAATGCATTTCCATTATACATATAATAGCCTATTCTATCAGTAATGCTTGCATTCATTCCTGACCACTGACAATCCCTTTCTTCCTCATTTGCAATGCATTCCTATAGTAAAATCATTAGCAATGCATTATACATTATAATAATAGCCCTATTCTATCAGTAATGCTTGCATTCATTCCTGACCACTGACAATCCCTTTCTTCCTCATTTGCAATGCATTCCTATAGTAAAATCATTAGCAATGCATTTACATTGAATATATAATAGCCCTATTCTATCAGTAATGCTTGTATTCATTCCTGACCACTGACAATCCCCTTTCTTCCTCATTTGCAATGCATTCCTATAGTAAAATCATTAGCAATGCATTATACATATAATAGCCCTATTCTATCAGTAATGCTTGCATTCATTCCTGACCACTGACAATCCCTTTCTTCCTCATTTGCAATGCATTCCTATAGTAAAATCATTAGCAATGCATTATTATACATATAATAATTGCCCTATTCTATCAGTAATGCTTGCATTCATTCCTGACCACTGACAATCCCTTTCTTCCTCATTTGCAATGCATTCCTATAGTAAAATCATTTGCAATGCATTTCCATTATACATATAATAGCCTATTCTATCAGTAATGCTTACATTCATTCCTGACCACTGACAATCCCTTTCTTCCTCATTTGCAATGCATTCCTATAGTAAAATCATTAGCAATGCATTTCCATTATACATATAATAGCCCTATTCTATCAGTAATGCTTGCATTCATTCCTGACCACTGACAATCCCTTTCTTCCTCATTTGCAATGCATTCCTATAGTAAAATCATTAGCAATGCATTTACATTATACATATAATAGCCCTATTCTATCAGTAATGCTTGCATTCATTCCTGACCACTGACAATCCCTTTCTTCCTCATTTATAATGCATTCCTATAGTAAAATCATTAGCAATGCATTTCCATTAAAATATATATAATAGCCCTATTCTATCAGTAATGCTTGCATTCATTCCTGACCACTGACAATCCCTTTCTTCCTCATTTGCAATGCATTCCTATAGTAAAATCATTAGCAATGCATTATACATATAATAGCCCTATTCTATCAGTAATGCTTACATTCATTCCTGACCACTGACAATCCCTTTCTTCCTCATTAGCAATGCATTCCTATAGTAAAATCATTAGCAATGCATTTACATTGAATATATATAATTGCCCTATTCTATCAGTAATGCTTGCATTCATTCCTGACCACTGACAATCCCTTTCTTCCTCATTTGCAATGCATTCCTATAGTAAAATCATTAGCAATGCATTTACATTGAATATATATAATAGCCCTATTCTATTAGTAATGCTTACATTCATTCCTGACCACTGACAATCCCTTTCTTCCTCATTTGCAATGCATTCCTATAGTAAAATCATTAGCAATGCATTATACATATAATAGCCCTATTCTATTAGTAATGCTTACATTCATTCCTGACCACTGACAATCCCTCTCTTCCTCATTTGCAATGCATTCCTATAGTAAAATCATTAGGAATGCATTTACATTATACATATAATAGCCCTATTCTATTAGTAATGCTTACATTCATTCCTGACCACTGACAATCCCTTTCTTCCTCATTTGCAATGCATTCCTATAGTAAAATCATTAGCAATGCATTTACATTGAATATATATAATTGCCCTATTCTATCAGTAATGCTTGCATTCATTCCTGACCACTGACAATCCCTCTCTTCCTCATTTGCAATGCATTCCTATAGTAAAATCATTTGCATTGCATTAATACATTATATTATATAATTCTGACCAGCCCCATTCTATCAGTAATGCTTTCCTATTCATTCCTGACCACTGACAATCCCTCTCTTCCTCATTTGCAATGCATTCCTATAGTAAAATCATTAGGAATGCATTTACATTGAATATATATAATTGCCCTATTCTATCAGTAATGCTTGCATTCATTCCTGACCACTGACAATCCCTTTCTTCCTCATTTGCAATGCATTCCTATAGTAAAATCATTAGCAATGCATTTTCATTATACATATAATAGCCCTATTCTATCAGTAATGCTTGCATTCATTCCTGACCACTGACAATCCCTTTCTTCCTCATTTGCAATGCATTCCTATAGTAAAATCATTAGCAATGCATTTACATTGAATATATATAATTGCCCTATTCTATCAGTAATGCTTGCATTCATTCCTGACCACTGACAATCCCTTTCTTCCTCATTTGCAATGCATTCCTATAGTAAAATCATTAGCAATGCATTTACATTGAATATATAATAGCCCTATTCTATCAGTAATGCTTACATTCATTCCTGACCACTGACAATCCCTTTCTTCCTCATTTGCAATGCATTCCTATAGTAAAATCATTAGCAATGCATTTACATTACATATAATAGCCCTATTCTATCAGTAATGCTTACATTCATTCCTGACCACTGACAATCCCTTTCTTCCTCATTTGCAATGCATTCCTATAGTAAAATCATTAGCAATGCATTTACATTATACATATATATATTCCCCAAATGACAATCCTTATTCTATTAGTAATGCATTCTTTCATTCATTCCTGACCACTGACAATCCCTTTATTCCTCATTTGCTTGTATGCATTCCTATAGTAAAATCATTTCTTTGCATTTGCCATTATTTCATATAATAGCCCTATTCTATTCTAGTAATGCTTATATTCATTCCTGACCACTGACAATCCCTTTCTTCCTCATTTGCAATGCATTCCTATAGTAAAATCATTAGCAATGCATTTCCATTATACATATAATAGCCCTATTCTATCAGTAATGCTTACATTCATTCCCTGACCACTGACAATCCCTTTCTTCCTCATTTGCAATGCATTCCTATAGTAAAATCATTAGCAATTCCATTATACATATAATAGCCCTATTCTATTAGTAATGCTTATTCATTCCTGACCACTGACAATCCCTTTCTTCCTCATTTGCAATGCATTCCTATAGTAAAATCATTAGCAATGCATTTCCATTATATATATAATAATTGCCTCATTCTAGTAATGCATTGCATTCATTCCTGACCACTGACAATCCCTTTCTTCCTCATTTGCAATGCATTCCTATAGTAAAATCATTAGCAATGCATTATATATAATAGCCCTATTCTATCAGTAATGCTTACATTCATTCCTGACCACTGACAATCCCTTTCTTCCTCATTTGCAATGCATTCCTATAGTAAAATCATTAGCAATGCATTATTATACATATAATAGCCCTATTCTATCAGTAATGCTTACATTCATTCCTGACCACTGACAATCCTTTTCTTCCTCATTTGCAATGCATTCCTATAGTAAAATCATTTTGCAATGCATTTCCATTAATATATATAATAGCCCTATTCTATCAGTAATGCTTGCATTCATTCCTGACCACTGACAATCCCTTTCTTCCTCATTTGCAATGCATTCCTATAGTAAAATCATTAGCAATGCATTTCCATATACATATAATAGCCCTATTCTATCAGTAATGCTTGCATTCATTCCTGACCACTGACAATCCCTTTCTTCCTCATTTGAAATGCATTCCTATAGTAAAATCATTTTAGCAATGCATTTCCATTATATTTATACATATAATAGCCCTATTCTATCAGTAATGCTTGCATTCATTCCTGACCACTGACAATCCCTTTCTTCCTCATTTGCAATGCATTCCTATAGTAAAATCATTTTCACAATGCATTTCCATTATACATATAATAGCCCTATTCTATCAGTAATGCTTGCATTCATTCCTGACCACTGACAATCCTTTCTTCCTCATTTGCAATGCATTCCTATAGTAAAATCATTTTGCCATGCATTTTCCATTATACATATAATAGCCCTATTCTATCAGTAATGCTTGCATTCATTCCTGACCACTGACAATCCCTTTCTTCCTCATTTGAAATGCATTCCTATAGTAAAATCATTTGCAATGCATTTCCATTATACATATAATAGCCCTATTCTATCAGTAATGCTTGCATTCATTCCTGACCACTGACAATCCCTTTCTTCCTCATTTGAAATGCATTCCTATAGTAAAATCATTTGCAATGCATTTTCCATTATATATAATAGCCCTATTCTATCAGTAATGCTTACATTCATTCCTGACCACTGACAATCCTTTCTTCCTCATTTGCAATGCATTCCTATAGTAAAATCATTTGCAATGCATTTCCATTATACATATAATAGCCCTATTCTATCAGTAATACTTGCATTCATTCCTGACCACTGACAATCCCTTTCTTCCTCATTTGCAATGCATTCCTATAGTAAAATCATTAGCAATGCATTTCCATTATACATATAATAGCCCTATTCTATCAGTAATGCTTTAGCATTCATTCCTGACCACTGACAATCCCTTTCTTTCCTCATTTGCAAATGCATTCCTATAGTAAAATCATTAGCAATGCATTTCCATTATACATATAATAGCCCTATTCTATCAGTAATGCTTGCATTCATTCCTGACCACTGACAATCCCTTTCTTCCTCATTTGCAATGCATTCCTATAGTAAAATCATTAGCAATGCATTTTGCATTATACATATAATAGCCCTATTCTATCAGTAATGCTTGCATTCATTCCTGACCACTGACAATCCCTTTCTTCCTCATTTGCAATGCATTCCTATAGTAAAATCATTAGCAATGCATTTCCATTATACATATAATAGCCCTATTCTATCAGTAATGCTTGCATTCATTCCTGACCACTGACAATCCCTTTCTTCCTCATTTGAAATGCATTCCTATAGTAAAATCATTAGCAATGCATTTTACATTATAATATAATAGCCCTATTCTATCAGTAATGCTTGCATTCATTCCTGACCACTGACAATCCCTTTTCTTCCTCATTTGCAATGCATTCCTATAGTAAAATCATTTGCAATGCATTTCCATTATACATATAATAGCCCTATTCTATCAGTAATGCTTGCATTCATTCCTGACCACTGACAATCCCTTTCTTCCTCATTTGCAATGCATTCCTATAGTAAAATCATTAGCAATGCATTTCCATTATACATATAATAGCCCTATTCTATCAGTAATGCTTGCATTCATTCCTGACCACTGACAATCCCTTTCTTCCTCATTTGCAATGCATTCCTATAGTAAAATCATTTGCAATGCATTTCCATTATACATATAATAGCCCTATTCTATCAGTAATGCTTGCATTCATTCCTGACCACTGACAATCCCTTTCTTCCTCATTTGCAATGCATTCCTATAGTAAAATCATTAGCAATGCATTTCCATTATACATATAATAGCCCTATTCTATCAGTAATGCTTGCATTCATTCCTGACCAGTGACAATCCATTTCTTCCTCATTTGCAATGCATTCCTATAGTAAAATCATTAGCAATGCATTTCCATTATATATATAATAGCCCTATTCTATCAGTAATGCTTGCATTCATTCCTGACCACTGACAATCCCCTTCTTCCTCATTTGAAATGCATTCCTATAGTAAAATCATTTGCAATGCATTTTACATTATACATATAATAGCCCTATTCTATCAGTAATGCTTGCATTCATTCCTGACCACTGACAATCCCTTTCTTCCTCATTTGCAATGCATTCCTATAGTAAAATCATTTTGCAATGCATTTCCATTATACATATAATTGCCCTATTCTATCAGTAATGCTTGCATTCATTCCCTGACCACTGACAATCCCTTTCTTCCTCATTTGAAATGCATTCCTATAGTAAAATCATTTGCAATGCATTTCCATTATACATATAATAGCCCTATTCTATCAGTAATGCTTGCATTCATTCCTGACCACTGACAATCCCTTTCTTCCTCATTTGAAATGCATTCCTATAGTAAAATCATTTGCAATGCATTTCCATTATACATATAATAGCCCTATTCTATCAGTAATGCTTGCATTCATTCCTGACCACTGACAATCCCTTTCTTCCTCATTTGCAATGCATTCCTATAGTAAAATCATTAGCAATGCATTTCCATTATACATATAATAGCCTATTCTATCAGTAATGCTTGCATTCATTCCTGACCACTGACAATCCTTTCTTCCTCATTTGCCAATGCATTCCTATAGTAAAATCATTTTGCAATGCATTTCCATTATACATATAATAGCCTATTCTATCAGTAATGCTTGCATTCATTCCTGACCACTGACAATCCCTTTCTTCCTCATTTGCAATGCATTCCTATAGTAAAATCATTAACAATGCATTTTACATTATACATATAATAGCCCTATTCTATCAGTAATACTTGCATTCATTCTGACCACTAACAATCCCTTTCTTCCTCATTTGAAATGCATTCCTATAGTAAAATCATTAGCAATGCATTTCCATTATACATATAATAGCCCTATTCTATCAGTAATGCTTGCATTCATTCCTGACCACTGACAATCCCTTTCTTCCTCATTTGCAATGCATTCCTATAGTAAAATCATTAGCAATGCATTTCCATTATACATATAATAGCCCTATTCTATCAGTAATGCTTGCATTCATTTCCTGACCACTGACAATCCCTTTCTTCCTCATTTGAAATGCATTCCTATAGTAAAATCATTAGCAATGCATTTCCGTATACATATAATAGCCTATTCTATCAGTAATGCTTGCATTCATTCCTGACCACTGACAATCCCTTTCTTCCTCATTTGCAATGCATTCCTATAGTAAAATCATTTGCAATGCATTTACATTATACATATAATAGCCCTATTCTATCAGTAATGCTTGCATTCATTCCTGACCACTGACAATCCCTTTCTTCCTCATTTGCAATGCATTCCTATAGTAAAATCATTTTGCAATGCATTTCCATTATACATATAATAGCCCTATTCTATCAGTAATGCTTGCATTCATTCCTGACCACTGACAATCCCTTTTCTTCCTCATTTGCAATGCATTCCTATAGTAAAATCATTATGCAATGCATTTCCATTATACATATAATATTTGCCCTATTCTATCAGTAATGCATTCATTCCTGACCACTGACAATCCCTTTCTTCCTCATTTTTGCAATGCATTCCTATAGTAAAATCATTAGCAATGCATTTTCCATTATACATATAATAGCCCTATTCTATCAGTAATGCTTGCATTCATTCCTGACCACTGACAATCCCTTTTCTTCCTCATTTGCAATGCATTCCTATAGTAAAATCATTTTGCAATGCATTTCCATTATACATATAATAGCCCTATTCTATCAGTAATGCTTGCATTCATTTCCTGACCACTGACAATCCCTTTCTTCCTCATTTGCAATGCATTCCTATAGTAAAATCATTTGCAATGCATTTCCATTATATATATAATAGCCCTATTCTATCAGTAATGCTTGCATTCATTCCTGACCACTGACAATCCCTTTCTTCCTCATTTGCAATGCATTCCTATAGTAAAATCATTAGGAATGCATTTCCATTATACATATAATAGCCCTATTCTATCAGTAATGCTTGCATTCATTCCTGACCACTGACAATCCCTTTCTTCCTCATTTGCAATGCATTCCTATAAATAAAATCATTAGCAATGCATTTCCATTATACATATATATAGCCCTATTCTATCAGTAATGCTTGCATTCATTCCTGACCACTGACAATCCCTTTCTTCCTCATTTGCAATGCATTCCTATAGTAAAATCTCATTAGCAATGCATTTCCATTATACATATAATAGCCCTATTCTATCAGTAATGCTTGCATTCATTCCTGACCACTGACAATCCTTTCTTCCTCATTTGCAATGCATTCCTATAGTAAAATCATTAGCAATGCATTTCCATTATATATATAATAGCCCTATTCTATCAGTAATGCTTGCATTCATTCCTGACCACTGACAATCCCTTTTTCCTCATTTGCAATGCATTCCTATAGTAAAATCATTAGCAATGCATTTCCATTATACATATAATAGCCTATTCTATCAGTAATGCTTGCATTCATTCCTGACCACTGACAATCCCTCTCTTCCTCATTTGCAATGCATTCCTATAGTAAAATCATTAGCAATGCATTTACATTGAATATATAATAGCCCTATTCTATCAGTAATGCTTGCATTCATTCCCTGACCACTGACAATCCTTTCTTCCTCATTTGCAATGCATTCCTATAGTAAAATCATTAGCAATGCATTTCCATTATACATATAATAGCCCTATTCTATCAGTAATGCTTGCATTCATTCCTGACCACTGACAATCCCTTTCTTCCTCATTTGCAATGCATTCCTATAGTAAAATCATTTTGCAATGCATTTCCATTATACATATAATAGCCCTATTCTATCAGTAATGCTTGCATTCATTCCTGACCACTGACAATCCCTTTCTTCCTCATTTGCAATGCATTCCTATAGTAAAATCATTAGCAATGCATTTCCATTATATATAATAGCCCTATTCTATCAGTAATGCTTGCATTCATTCCTGACCAGTGACAATCCCTTTCTTCCTCATTTGCAATGCATTCCTATAGTAAAATCATTAGCAATGCATTTCCATTATACATATAATAGCCCTATTCTATCAGTAATGCTTGCATTCATTCCTGACCAGTGACAATCCCTTTCTTCCTCATTTGCAATGCATTCCTATAGTAAAATCATTTAATGCATTTTCATTATACATATAATAGCCCTATTCTATCAGTAATGCTTGCATTCATTCCTGACCACTGACAATCCCTTTCTTCCTCATTTGCAATGCATTCCTATAGTAAAATCATTAGAATGCATTTCCATTATACATATAATAGCCCTATTCTATCAGTAATGCTTGCATTCATTCCTGACCACTGACAATCCCTTTCTTCCTCATTTGCAATGCATTCCTATAGTAAAATCATTAGCAATGCATTTTCCATTATATATATAATAGCCTATTCTATCAGTAATGCTTGCATTCATTCCTGACCACTGACAATCCCTTTCTTCCTCATTTGCAATGCATTCCTATAGTAAAATCATTAGCAATGCATTTCCATTATATATATATAATAGCCCTATTCTATCAGTAATGCTTGCATTCATTCCTGACCACTGACAATCCCTTTCTTCCTCATTTGCAATGCATTCCTATAGTAAAATCATTAGGAATGCATTTCCATTATACATATAATAGCCCTATTCTATCAGTAATGCTTGCATTCATTCCTGACCACTGACAATCCCTTTCTTCCTCATTTGCAATGCATTCCTATAGTAAAATCATTAGCAATGCATTTCCATTATATATAATAGCCCTATTCTATCAGTAATGCTTGCATTCATTCCTGACCACTGACAATCCCTTTCTTCCTCATTTGCAATGCATTCCTATAGTAAAATCATTTGCAATGCATTTCCATTATACATATAATAGCCCTATTCTATCAGTAATACTTTGCATTCATTCCTGACCACTGACAATCCCTTTCTTCCTCATTTTGCAATGCATTCCTATAGTAAAATCATTAGCAATGCATTTCCATTATACATATAATAGCCCTATTCTATCAGTAATGCTTGCATTCATTCCTGACCACTGACAATCCCTTTCTTCCTCATTTTGCAATGCATTCCTATAGTAAAATCATTAGCAATGCATTTCCATTATATATAATAGCCCTATTCTATCAGTAATGCTTGCATTCATTCCTGACCACTGACAATCCCTTTCTTCCTCATTTGCAATGCATTCTATAGTAAAATCATTAGCAATGCATTTCCATTATATATATAATAGCCCTATTCTATCAGTAATGCTTGCATTCATTTCTGACCACTGACAATCCCTTTCTTCCTCATTTGCAATGCATTCCTATAGTAAAATCATTAGGAATGCATTTCCATTATACATATAATAGCCCTATTCTATCAGTAATACATGCATTCATTCCTGACCACTGACAATCCCTTTCTTCCTCATTTGCAATGCATTCCTATAGTAAAATCATTAGCAATGCATTTTCATTATACATATAATAGCCCTATTCTATCAGTAATGCTTGCATTCATTCCTGACCACTGACAATCCCTTTCTTCCTCATTTGCAATGCATTCCTATAGTAAAATCATTAGCAATGCATTTACATTATATATATAATAGCCCTATTCTATCAGTAATGCTTGCATTCATTCCTGACCACTGACAATCCCTTTCTTCCTCATTTGCAATGCATTCCTATAGTAAAATCATTAGGAATGCATTTTCATTATACATATAATAGCCCTATTCTATCAGTAATGCTTGCATTCATTCCTGACCACTGACAATCCCTCTCTTCCTCATTTGCAATGCATTCCTATAGTAAAATCATTAGCAATGCATTTACATTACACATATAATAGCCCTATTCTATCAGTAATGTTTGCATTCATTCCTGACCACTGACAATCCCTTTCTTCCTCATTTGCAACGCATTCCTATAATAAAATCATTAGCAATGCATTTGCATTACACATATAATAGTCCTATTCTATGAGTAATGCTTGCATTCATTCCTGACCACTGACAATCCCTTTCTTCCTCCATTTGCAACGCATTACTATAGTAAAATCATTAGCAATACATTTACATTATACATATAATAGCCCCTATTCTATCAGTAATGCTTGCATTCATTCCTGACCACTGACAATCCCTTTCTTCCTCATTTTGCAATGCATTCCTATAGTAAAATCATTTTTCGCAATGCATTTCCATTAATATATATAATAGCCCTATTCTATCAGTAATGCTTGCATTCATTCCTGACCACTGACAATCCCTTTCTTCCTCATTTGCAATGCATTCCTATAGTAAAATCATTAGGAATGCATTTCCATTATACATATAATAGCCCCTATTCTATCAGTAATGCTTGCATTCATTCCTGACCACTGACAATCCCTTTCTTCCTCATTTGCAATGCATTCCTATAGTAAAATCATTAGCAATGCATTTCCATTATACATATAATAGCCCTATTCTATCAGTAATGCTTGCATTCATTTCCTGACCACTGACAATCCCTTTCTTCCTCATTTGCAATGCATTCCTATAGTAAAATCATTAGGAATGCATTTCCATTATACATATAATAGCCCTATTCTATCAGTAATGCTTGCATTCATTCCTGACCACTGACAATCCCTTTCTTCCTCATTTGCAATGCATTCCTATAGTAAAATCATTAAATGCATTTCCATTATATATATAATAGCCCTATTCTATCAGTAATGCTTGCATTCATTCCTGACCACTGACAATCCCTTTCTTCCTCATTTTGCAATGCATTCCTATAGTAAAATCATTAGCAATGCATTTCCATTATACATATAATAGCCCTATTCTATCAGTAATGCTTGCATTCATTCCTGACCACTGACAATCCCTTTCTTCCTCATTTGCAATGCATTCCTATAGTAAAATCATTGGCAATGCATTTCCATTATACATATAATAGCCCTATTCTATCAGTAATGCTTGCATTCATTCCTGACCACTGACAATCCCTTTCTTCCTCATTTGCAATGCATTCCTATAGTAAAATCATTAGCAATGCATTTCCATTATACATATAATACCCCTATTCTATCAGTAATGCTTGCATTAATTCCTGACCACTGACAATCCCTTTCTTCCTCATTTGCAATGCATTCCTATAGTAAAATCATTAGCATTGCATTTCCATTATACATATAATAGCCCTATTCTATCAGTAATGCTTGCATTCATTCCTGACCACTGACAATCCCTTTCTTCCTCATTTGCAATGCATTCCTATAGTAAAATCATTGGCAATGCATTTCCATTATACATATAATAGCCCTATTCTATCAGTAATGCTTGCATTCATTCCTGACCACTGACAATCCCCTTTCTTCCTCATTTGCAATGCATTCCTATAGTAAAATCATTAGCAATGCATTTCCATTATACATATAATAGCCCTATTCTATCAGTAATGCTTTGCATTCATTCCTGACCACTGACAATCCCTTTCTTCCTCATTTGCAATGCATTCCTATAGTAAAATCATTAGCAATGCATTTCCATTATACATATAATACCCCTATTCTATCAGTAATGCTTGCATTCATTCCTGACCACTGACAATCCCTTTCTTCCTCATTTGCAATGCATTCCTATAGTAAAATCATTAGCAATGCATTTCCATTATACATATAATAGCCCTATTCTATCAGTAATGCTTGCATTCATTTCCTGACCACTGACAATCCCTTTCTTCCTCATTTGCAATGCATTCCTATAGTAAAATCATTAGCAATGCATTTCCATTATATATAATAGCCCTATTCTATCAGTAATACTTACATTCATTCCTGACCACTGACAATCCCTTTCTTCCTCATTTGCAATGCATTCCTATAGTAAAATCATTAGCAATGCATTTCCATTATACATATAATAGCCCTATTCTATCAGTAATGCTTGCATTCATTTCCTGACCACTGACAATCCTTTCTTCCTCATTTGCAATGCATTCCTATAGTAAAATCATTAGCAATGCATTTCCATTATACATATAATAGCCCTATTCTATCAGTAATGCTTGCATTCATTTCCTGACCACTTTCCTTTCTTCCTCATTTGCAATGCATTCCTATAGTAAAATCATTAGCAATGCATTTCCATTATACATATAATAGCCCTATTCTATCAGTAATGCTTGCATTCATTTCCTGACCACTGACAATCCCTTTCTTCCTCATTTGCAATGCATTCCTATAGTAAAATCATTAGCAATGCATTTACATTATACATATAATAGCCCTATTCTATCAGTAATGCTTGCATTCATTCCTGACCACTGACAATCCCTTTCTTCCTCATTTGCAATGCATTCCTATAGTAAAATCATTAGCAATGCATTTCCATTATACATATAATAGCCCTATTCTATCAGTAATGCTTGCATTCATTCCTGACCACTGACAATCCCTTTCTTCCTCATTTGCAATGCATTCCTATAGTAAAATCATTAGCAATGCATTTCCATTATACATATAATAGCCCTATTCTATCAGTAATGCTTGCATTCATTCCTGACCACTGACAATCCCTTTCTTCCTCATTTGCAATGCATTCCTATAGTAAAATCATTAGCAATGCATTTTTCCATTATATATATAATAGCCCTATTCTATCAGTAATGTTTTGCATTCATTCCTGACCACTGACAATCCCTTTCTTCCTCATTTTAATGCATTCCTATAGTAAAATCATTAGCAATGCATTTTCCATTATACATATAATAGCCCTATTCTATCAGTAATGCTTGCATTCATTCCTGACCACTGACAATCCCCTTTCTTCCTCATTTGCAATGCATTCCTATAGTAAAATCATTAGCAATGCATTTCCATTATATATATAATAGCCCTATTCTATCAGTAATGCTTAGCATTCATTCCTGACCACTGACAATCCCTCTCTTCCTCATTTGCAATGCATTCCTATAGTAAAATCATTAGCAATGCATTTACATTATATATAATAGCCCTATTCTATCAGTAATGCTTGCATTCATTCCTGACCACTGACAATCCCTTTCTTCCTCATTTTACAATGCATTCCTATAGTAAAATCATTAGGAATGCATTTACATTATACATATAATAGCCCTATTCTATCAGTAATGCTTGCATTCATTCCTGACCACTGACAATCCCTTTCTTCCTCATTTGCAATGCATTCCTATAGTAAAATCATTAGGAATGCATTTACATTATACATATAATAGCCCTATTCTATCAGTAATGCTTGCATTCATTCCTGACCACTGACAATCCTTTTTCTTCCTCATTTGCAATGCATTCCTATAGTAAAATCATTAGCAATGCATTTCCATTATATATATAATAGCCCTATTCTATCAGTAATGCTTGCATTCATTCCTGACCACTGACAATCCCTTTCTTCCTCATTTGCAATGCATTCCTATAGTAAAATCATTAGGAATGCATTTTACATTATACATATAATAGCCCTATTCTATCAGTAATGCTTGCATTCATTTCCTGACCACTGACAATCCCTTTCTTCCTCATTTGCAATGTATTCCTATAGTAAAATCATTAGCAATGCATTTCCATTATACATATAATAGCCCTATTCTATCAGTAATGCTTAGCAATGCATTCATTTCTGACCACTGACAATCCCTTTCTTCCTCATTTGCAATGCATTCCTATAGTAAAATCATTAGCAATGCATTTCCATTATATATATAATAGCCCTATTCTATCAGTAATGCTTGCATTCATTCCTGACCACTGACAATCCCTTTCTTCCTCATTTGCAATGCATTCCTATAGTAAAATCATTAGCAATGCATTTCCATTATACATATAATAGCCCTATTCTATCAGTAATGCTTGCATTCATTCCTGACCACTGACAATCCCTTTCTTCCTCATTTGCAATGCATTCCTATAGTAAAATCATTAGCAATGCATTTCCATTATATATATAATAGCCCTATTCTATCAGTAATGTTTGCATTCATTCCTGACCACTGACAATCCCTTTCTTCCTCATTTGCAATGCATTCCTATAGTAAAATCATTAGCAATGCATTTCCATTATACATATAATAGCCCTATTCTATCAGTAATGCTTACATTCATTCCTGACCACTGACAATCCCTTTCTTCCTCATTTGCAATGCATTCCTATAGTAAAATCATTAGCAATGCATTTACATTGAATATATAATAGCCCTATTCTATCAGAAATGCTTGCATTCATTCCTGACCACTAACAATCCCTTTCTTCCTCATTTGCAATGCATTCCTATAGTAAAATCATTAACAATGCATTTCATTATACATATAATAGCCCCTATTCTATCAGTAATGCTTTGCATTCATTCCTGACCACTGACAATCCCTTTCTTCCTCATTTGCAATGCATTCCTATAGTAAAATCATTAGCAATGCATTTTCATTATACATATAATAGCCCTATTCTATCAGTAATGTTTGCATTCATTCCTGACCACTGACAATCCTTTCTTCCTCATTTGCAATGCATTCCTATAGTAAAAAATCATTAATAATGCATTTCCATTATACATATAATAGCCCTATTCTATCAGTAATGCTTGCATTCATTCCTGACCACTGACAATCCCTTTCTTCCTCATTTTGCAATGCATTCCTATAGTAAAATCATTAGGAATGCATTTCCATTATACATATAATAGCCCTATTCTATCAGTAATGCTTGCATTCATTCCTGACCACTGACAATCCCTTTTCTTCCTCATTTGCAATGCATTCCTATAGTAAATCATTAGAATGCATTTTACATTATACATATAATAGCCCTATTCTATCAGTAATGCTTGCATTCATTCCTGACCACTGACAATCCCTTTCTTCCTCATTTGCAATGCATTCTATAGTAAAATCATTAATTGAATGCATTTACATTATACATATAATAGCCCCTATTCTATCAGTAATGCTTGCATTCATTTCTGAACCACTGACAATCCCTTTCTTCCTCATTTGCAATGCATTCCTATAGTAAAATCATTAGGAATGCATTTACATTATACATATAATAGCCCTATTCTATCAGTAATGCTTGCATTCATTCCTGACCACTGACAATCCCTCTCTTCCTCATTTGCAATGCATTCCTATAGTAAAATCATTAGGAATGCATTTACATTATATATATATATAATAGCCCTATTCTATTAGTAATGCTTGCATTCATTCCTGACCACTGACAATCCCTTTCTTCCTCATTTGCAATGCATTCCTATAGTAAAATCATTAGCAATGCATTTCCATTATGCATATAATAGCCCTATTCTATCAGTAATGCTTGCATTCATTCCTGACCACTGACAATCCCTCTCTTCCTCATTTGCAATGCATTCCTATAGTAAAATCATTAGCAATGCATTTCCATTATACATATAATAGCCCTATTCTATCAGTAATGCTTGCATTCATTCCCTGACCACTGACAATCCCCTTTCTTCCTCATTTGCAATGCATTCCTATAGTAAAATCATTAGGAATGCATTTTCCATTATACATATAATAGCCCTATTCTATCAGTAATGCTTGCATTCATTCCTGACCACTGACAATCCCTTTCTTCCTCATTTGCAATGCATTCCTATAGTAAAATCATTAGCAATGCATTTTTCACATTATACATATAATAGCCCTATTCTATCAGTAATGCTTGCATTCATTCCTGACCACTGACAATCCCTTTCTTCCTCATTTGCAATGCATTCCTATAGTAAAATCATTAGGAATGCATTTACATTATACATATAATAGCCCTATTCTATCAGTAATGCTTGCATTCATTCCTGACCACTGACAATCCCTTTCTTCCTCATTTTTAATGCATTCCTATAGTAAAATCATTAGGAATGCATTTCATTATACATATAAATAGCCCCTATTCTATCAGTAATGCTTGCATTCATTCCTGACCACTGACAATTCCTTTCTTCCTCATTTGCAATGCATTCCTATAGTAAAATCATTAGCAATGCATTTCCATTATACATATAATAGCCCTATTCTATAAGTAATGCTTGCATTCATTCCTGACCACTGACAATTCCTTTCTTCCTCATTTGCAATGCATTCCTATAGTAAAATCATTAGGAATGCATTTCCATTATACATATAATAGCCCTATTCTATCAGTAATGCTTGCATTCATTCCTGACCACTGACAATCCCTTTCTTCCTCATTTGCAATGCATTCCTATAGTAAAATCATTAGGAATGCATTTCCATTATATATAATAGCCCTATTCTATCAGTAATGCTTGCATTCATTCCTGACCACTGACAATCCTTTCTTCCTCATTTGCAATGCATTCCTATAGTAAAATCATTAGGAATGCATTTACATTATACATATAATAGCCCTATTCTATCAGTAATGCTTGCATTCATTCCTGACCACTGACAATCCTTTCTTCCTCATTTGCAATGTATTCCTATAGTAAAATCATTAGGAATGCATTTCCATTATACATATAATAGCCCTATTCTATCAGTAATGCTTGCATTCATTCCCTGACCACTGACAATCCCTTTCTTCCTCATTTGCAATGCATTCCTATAGTAAAATCATTAGAATGCATTTACGTATACATATAATAGCCCTATTCTATCAGTAATGCTTGCATTCATTCCTGACCACTGACAATCCCTTTCTTCCTCATTTGCAATGCATTCCTATAGTAAAATCATTATTTCCTGACCATGCATTTCCATTTGCAATATATATAATAGCCCTATTCTATCAGTAATGCTTGCATTCATTTCTGACCACTGACAATCCCTTTCTTCCTCATTTGCAATGCATTCCTATAGTAAAATCATTAGACAATGCATTTCCATTATACATATAATAGCCCTATTCTATCAGTAATGCTTGCATTCATTCCTGACCACTGACAATCCCTTTCTTCCTCATTTGCAATGCATTCCTATAGTAAAATCATTAGAATGCATTTCCATTATATATATAAAATAGCCCTATTCTATCAGTAATGTTTGCATTCATTCCTGACCACTGACAATCCCTTTCTTCCTCATTTGCAATGCATTCCTATAGTAAAATCATTAGGAATGCATTTCCATTATACATATAATAGCCCTATTCTATCAGTAATGCTTGCATTCATTCCTGACCACTGACAATCCTTTCTTCCTCATTTGCAATGCATTCCTATAGTAAAATCATTAGGAATGCATTTTACATTATACATATAATAGCCCTATTCTATCAGTAATGCTTGCATTCATTCCTGACCACTGACAATCCCTTTCTTCCTCATTTGCAATGCATTCCTATAGTAAAATCATTAGCAATGCATTTTTCATTATACATATAATAGCCCTATTCTATCAGTAATGCTTGCATTCATTCCTGACCACTGACAATCCCTTTTCTTCCTCATTTGCAATGCATTCCTATAGTAAAATCATTATTAGTAATGCATTTATATTATACATATAATAGCCCTATTCTATCAGTAATGCTTGCATTCATTTCCTGACCACTGACAATCACTTTCTTCCTCATTTGCAATGCATTCCTATAGTAAAATCATTAGGAATGCATTTTCCATTATATATAATAGCCCCTATTCTATCAGTAATGCTTTGCATTCATTCCTGACCACTGACAATCCCTTTCTTCCTCATTTGCAATGTATTCCTATAGTAAAATCATTAGGAATGCATTTTTCATTATACATATAATAGCCCTATTCTATCAGTAATGCTTGCATTCATTCCTGACCACTGACAATCCTTTCTTCCTCATTTTGCAATGCATTCCTATAGTAAAATCATTAGGAATGCATTTACATTATACATATAATAGCCCTATTCTATTAGTAATGCTTACATTCATTCCTGACCACTGACAATCCCTTTCTTCCTCATTTGCAATGCATTCCTATAGTAAAATCATTAGCAATGCATTTACATTTTACATATAATAGCCCTATTCTATCAGTAATGCTTTGCATTCATTCCTGACCACTGACAATCCCTTTCTTCCTCATTTGCAATGCATTCCTATAGTAAAATCATTAGGAATGCATTTACATTGAATATATATAATTGCCCTATTCTATCAGTAATGCTTGCATTCATTCCTGACCACTGACAATCCCTCTCTTCGTCATTTGCAATGCATTCCTATAGTAAAATCATTAGGAATGCATTTACATTGAATATATATAATTGCCCTATTCTATCAGTAATGCTTGCATTCATTCCTGACCACTGACAATCCCTCTCTTCGTCATTTGCAATGCATTCCTATAGTAAAATCATTAGGAATGCATTTTTCATTATATATATAATTGCCCTATTCTATCAGTAATGCTTGCATTCATTCCTGACCACTGACAATCCCTCTCTTCGTCATTTGCAATGCATTCCTATAGTAAAATCATTAGGAATGCATTTACATTATACATATAATAGCCCTATTCTATTAGTAATGCTTACATTCATTCCTGACCACTGACAATCCCTTTCTTCCTCATTTGCAATGCATTCCTATAGTAAAATCATTAGGAATGCATTTTCCATTATACATATAATAGCCCTATTCTATCAGTAATACTTGCATTCATTCCTGACCACTGACAATCCCTTTCTTCCTCATTTTCTAATGCATTCCTATAGTAAAATCATTAGGAATGCATTTTCATTATACATATAATAGCCCTATTCTATCAGTAATGCTTGCATTCATTCCTGACCACTGACAATCCCTTTCTTCCTCATTTTCAATGCATTCCTATAGTAAAATCATTAGGAATGCATTTACATTATACATATAATAGCCTATTCTATCAGTAATACTTGCATTCATTCCTGACCACTGACAATCCCTTTCTTCTTCATTTTTATAATGCATTTCTATAGTAAAATCATTAGGAATGCATTTACATTATACATATAATAGCCCTATTCTATCAGTAATAGCCCTTTCATTCATTCCTGACCACTGACAATCCCTTTCTTCCTCATTTTGCAATGCATTCCTATAGTAAAATCATTAGGAATGCATTTACATTATACATATAATAGCCTATTCTATCAGTAATGCTTGCATTCATTCCTGACCACTGACAATCCCTCTCTTCCTCATTTGCAATGCATTCCTATAGTAAAATCATTAGGAATGCATTTACATTATACATATAATAGCCCTATTCTATCAGTAATGCTTGCATTCATTCCTGACCACTGACAATCCCTTTCTTCCTCATTTGCAATGCATTCCTATAGTAAAATCATTAGCAATGCATTTACATTATACATATAATAGCCCTATTCTATCAGTAATGCTTGCATTCATTCCTGACCACTGACAATCCCTCTCTTCCTCATTTGCAATGCATTCCTATAGTAAAATCATTAGGAATGCATTTACATTGAATATATATAATAGCCCTATTCTATCAGTAATGCTTGCATTCATTCCCTGACCACTGACAATCCTTTCTTCCTCATTTGCAATGCATTCCTATAGTAAAATCATTAGGGATGCATTTACATTCTACATATAATAGCTTTATTCTATCAGTAATGCTTGCATTCATTCCCTGACCACTGACAATCCCTTTCTTCCTCATTTGCAATGCATTCCTATAGTAAAATCATTAGGAATGCATTTACATTATACATATAATAGCCCTATTCTATCAGTAATGCTTGCATTCATTCCTGACCACTGACAATCCCTTTCTTCCTCATTTGCAATTGCATTCCTATATTAAAATCATTAGGAATGCATTTACATTCTATATAATAGCCTATTCTATCAGTAATGCTTGCATTCATTCCTGACCACTGACAATCCCTTTCTTCTTCATTTTGCAATGCATTCCTATAGTAAAATCATTAGGAATGCATTTTCATTATACATATAATAGCCCTATTCTATCAGTAATGCTTGCATTCATTCCTGACCACTGACAATCCTTTCTTCCTCATTTGCAATGCATTCCTATAGTAAAATCATTAGGAATGCATTTACATTATATATAATAGCCCTATTCTATCAGTAATGCTTGCATTCATTCCTGACCACTGACAATCCCTTTCTTCTTCATTTGCAATGCATTCCTATAGTAAAATCATTAGCAATGCATTTTACATTATACATATAATAGCCCTATTCTATCAGTAATGCTTGCATTCATTCCTGACCACTGACAATCCCTTTCTTCCTCATTTGCAATGCATTCCTATTGTAAAATCATTAGCAATGCATTTCCATTATACATATAATAGCCCTATTCTATCAGTAATGCTTGTATTCATTCCTGACCACTGACAATCCCTCTCTTCCTCATTTGCAATGCATTCCTATAGTAAAATCTTTAGGAATGCATTTACATTGAATATATAATAGCCCTATTCTATCAGTAATGCTTACATTCATTCCTGACCACTGACAATCCCTTTCTTCCTCATTTGCAATGCATTCCTATAGTAAAATCATTAGCAATGCATTTTTCATTAATATATAATAGCCCTATTCTATCAGTAATGCTTACATTCATTCCTGACCACTGACAATCCCTTTCTTCCTCATTTGCAATGCATTCCTATAGTAAAATCATTAGCAATGCATTTACATTGAATATATAATAGCCCTATTCTATCAGTAATGCTTACATTCATTCCTGACCACTGACAATCCCTTTCTTCCTCATTTGCAATGCATTCCTATAGTAAAATCATTAGGAATGCATTTACATTATACATATAATAGCCCTATTCTATCAGTAATGCTTGCATTCATTCCTGACCACTGACAATCCCTTTCTTCCTTATTTGCAATGCATTCCTATAGTAAAATCATTAGCAATGCATTTTCATTATACATATAATAGCCCTATTCTATTAGTAATGCTTGCATTCATTCCTGACCACTGACAATCCCTTTCTTCCTTATTTGCAATGCATTCCTATAGTAAAATCATTAGCAATGCATTTTCATTATACATATAATAGCCCTATTCTATCAGTAATGCTTGCATTCATTCCTGACCACTGACAATCCCTTTCTTCCTTATTTGCAATGCATTCCTATAGTAAAATCATTAGGAATGCATTTTCATTATACATATAATAGCCCTATTCTATCAGTAATGCTTGCATTCATTCCTGACCACTGACAATCCCTTTCTTCCTTATTTGCAATGCATTCCTATAGTAAAATCATTAACAATGCATTTACATTATACATATAATAGCCCTATTCTATCAGTAATGCTTGCATTCATTCCTGACCACTGACAATCCCTTTCTTCCTTATTTGCAATGCATTCCTATAGTAAAATCATTAGGAATGCATTTACATTATATATATAATAGCCCTATTCTATTAGTAATGCTTGCATTCATTCCTGACCACTGACAATCCCTTTCTTCCTCATTTGCAATGCATTCCTATAGTAAAATCATTAACAATGCATTTACATTATGTATATAATAGCCCTATTCTATCAGTAATGCTTGCATTCATTCCAGACCACTGACAATCCCTTTCTTCCTTATTTGCAATGCATTCCTATAGTAAAATCATTAACAATGCATTTACATTATACATATAATAGCCCTATTCTATCAGTAATGCTTGCATTCATTCCTGACCACTGACAATCCCTTTCTTCCTTATTTGCAATGCATTCCTATAGTAAAATCATTAACAATGCATTTACATTATGTATATAATAGCCCTATTCTATCAGTAATGCTTGCATTCATTCCTGACCACTGACAATCCCTTTCTTCCTTATTTGCAATGCATTCCTATAGTAAAATCATTAGGAATGCATTTTCATTATACATATAATAGCCCTATTCTATCAGTAATAAATCTTGCATTCATTCCTGACCACTGACAATCCCTTTTCTTCCTTATTTGCAAATGCATTCCTATAGTAAAATCATTAACAATGCATTTACATTATACATATAATAGCCCTATTCTATCAGTAATGCTTGCATTCATTCCTGACCACTGACAATCCCTTTCTTCCTTATTTGCAATGCATTCCTATAGTAAAATCATTAGGAATGCATTTACATTATATATATAATAGCCCTATTCTATTAGTAATGCTTGCATTCATTCCTGACCACTGACAATCCCTCTCTTCCTCATTTGCAATGTATTCCTATAGTAAAATCATTAGGAATGCATTTACATTATACATATAATAGCCCTATTCTATCAGTAATGCTTGCATTCATTCCTGACCACTGACAATCCCTTTCTTCCTCATTTGCAATGCATTCCTATAGTAAAATCATTAGCAATGCATTTCCATTATGCATATAATAGCCCTATTCTATCAGTAATGCTTGCATTTCTTTCCTGACCACTAACAATCCTTTCTTCCTCATTTGAAATGCATTCCTATAGTAAAATCATTAGCAATGCATTTTCATTATACATATAATAGCCCTATTCTATCAGTAATGCTTGCATTCATTCCTGACCACTGACAATCCCTTTCTTCCTCATTTGCAATGCATTCCTATAGTAAAATCATTAGCAATGCATTTCCATTATACATATAATAGCCCTATTCTATCAGTAATGCTTGCATTTCTTTCCTGACCACTGACAATCCCTTTCTTCCTCATTTGAAATGCATTCCTATAGTAAAATCATTAGCAATGCATTTTCATTATACATATAATAGCCCTATTCTATCAGTAATGCTTGCATTCATTTCTGACCACTGACAATCCCTTTCTTCCTCATTTGCAATGCATTCCTATAGTAAAATCATTAGCAATGCATTTCCATTATACATATAATAGCCCTATTCTATCAGTAATGCTTGCATTTCTTTCCTGACCACTGACAATCCCTTTCTTCCTCATTTGAAATGCATTCCTATAGTAAAATCATTAGCAATGCATTTCCATTATACATATAATAGCCCTATTCTATCAGTAATGCTTGCATTCATTCCTGACCAGTGACAATCCATTTCTTCCTCATTTTGCAATGCATTCCTATAGTAAAATCATTAGCAATGCATTTTCATTATACATATAATAGCCCTATTCTATCAGTAATGCTTGCATTCATTCCTGACCACTGACAATCCCTTTCTTCCTCATTTGCAATGCATTCCTATAGTAAAATCATTAGCAATGCATTTTCATTATACATATAAATAGCCCTATTCTATCAGTAATACTTGCATTCATTCCTGACCACTGATAATCCCTTTCTTCCTTATTTGCAATGCATTCCTATAGTAAAATCATTAGCAATGCATTTACATTATATATATATAATAGCCCTATTCTATCAGTAATGCTTGCATTCATTCCTGACCACTGACAATCCTTTTCTTCCTTATTTGCAATGCATTCCTATAGTAAAATCATTAGGAATGCATTTACATTATACATATTTCCTGATTTGAAGGTGTCTTTTCATATATGTACCTTTAATCTATTTCATAATATGTAAGTATTAAATTGATATAAAATATATAGTGTACTATGATTTTATATTTATATGGATATTAATCTATCTTCTATATGTATATCCCTAATCTATTTCACTATGGAAAATGTTCTTAACTGTTTGGTAATGTCAGTCCAATGACAAGGGATGCTGGACAATCTCATCAGAGATGATAAAGAGACTTGAGGCGAAAGAATGTGGTTCTACAGAAGAATGCTGAGAATACCATGGACCGAATATGTGAGCTACAACAATGCTTTAGAGAAAACAGAAACAAAAGGGACACTTAATGAGGAAAGAGGGCTAAAAAAATTTAACACACACAGGAAAAGGCAAGAGTAACAGAGCAAATGATTGCTAATAATATAGAATTTGACAAAACAGGGATTGGGAAAGATAGTGAAATCACAAAATTTACTAAGAGCTACAAATTACAGGAAATTATATGGGAGCCATGATTGCTAATGTTATAGCTAATGATCTTGTTGTAAATGTTTGGCAGAACAGGAATTAGAAGAGATAGTGAAAAGACAACATTTACTAAGAGCTACAAAGGAGAGGAAATTGTGGAGAGCCATGATCACTCACATCCTCAAGGGAAATGGCACAAAGAAGAAGAAGAATGAGATTGTGTAAATGGTTGGCAGAACAGGGATTAGGAGAGATAGTGAAAAGACAACATTTACTAAGAGCTACAAAGGACAGTAAATTGTGGAGAGCCATGATCTCCTCATCCTCAAGGGAAATGGCACAAAGAAGAAGAAGAATGAGATTGTGTAAATGGTTGGCAGAACAGGGATTAGAAGAGATAGTGAAAAGACAACATTTACTAAGAGCTACAAAGGACAGGAAATTGTGGAGAGCTAATGATATAGCTAATGATCTTGTAAATGGTTGGCAAAACAGGGATTAGGAGAGATAGTGAAATCACAAAATTTACTAAGTACCAAAAATAACCAGAAATTGTAAATATGACATATAGAAGAATTTTCACAATCTGACAGCATAGAATATGTTAGATAAAAGTTTATCCACAATAATTTTGTTAAGATATTCGTGTTTGTCCAGACGATTTTCACTTTGTGACATAAGCCCAGACATTTACAACAAATCAAAATGAAGGGAGATGAGGAAAAGTAAATGTGAAATATTGACGTCCATCACTTGCAAACATCAGTTTAAATCATTTTTACAATAGACTTTGTAGAATTCAACAAAAACTGAACCAAAGTTATACTACCAGTGAAACCAAAAGACTGGCTTTAATTCATTCTAGTGTTCATTAAGGAAACAATTCTGTAAATGTTGTAGAGTAGGACTCAGCATATTTCCTGCTCTTCTCTCCTATTGTGACAAGGGACTCCTTCTATTTATAAATATGGTAAGTAGCTACATTAGATTAGGATTTGAGAAGTAATTGATTTACTCAAGTATTTCCATTGTGTGTATGAGTATTTAATAAACCTCTTCTTTGTTTTCCCGACTTAGCCTTTTGTTCCTTCCATACATTCTCTAACTATGGCTTTCCTAATTTTGAACTCTTATTTATGAGTATTTAATAAACTTCTTCTTCAGAGAATTACATTGTGATGAGAGATGACTAAAAATAGTACTAGGCACAGTGGAGTAATGGATTGTGGCTCAGATTAAGCAATCAGAGAATTGAGTTTGAATTCTGGTTGAGTTCATTATATTCATTCAGTTATGTGCTAATACCCTTGGTAAAGGTATGAATCCATCACTTCTCCCTTCTGTTATGGGTAAAATAGAAGGACAGATTGAGTTTTATAGCCTTGGGTGGCAACCAGTCTAGGAGAAGGACAACCTTGAATTCAAAACCTGCTGATGGTTGTTTAGGGACCTTGTGGCATACTGTGCATGAGTTCTCTGTATTTGTCTCTTCCAAAAAGTATGGTTGGTTCTGCACAGAACTTCACCACTTGATATGTGCAGTTAGTCTGGCTATTGGTTCTAAGAACTGAGCTGTTTGACCCTCATACATCAAAAACAGCAGAAAAGTCCAATATATAGAGAGTATGCATCCATTTACCTCAGAAACTAAGGGTCACATCATGTTGAAACAGTTTTGAAGTGACTTGCCTAAGCATGTATCAAATGTGGCACTTAACTAACTGAATGCATTAGTAATACAAGTACTATTGACTTTTGTTATCATGGTTGAAATGCAGGACAAACTGGGTCCTATAGCCTTGATTGGCAACCTATTGCAGGAAAATCTTCTGCTTAGTCAGTCAAGAATCAAGAGACATGATCACCAAAGCATGTATCATGTGTGGCACTTAACTAACTGAATGCATTACTAATACAAGTACTATTGACTTTTGTTGACTGATGCTAAGTTGTCCTTAGTTACATTTCAAGTATGTGCTCTGCCAAATACAATTTTGAATTTTTTGATTGGCTTCTCCTGTACTGAATGCCTGTTTTGACCAGTCCTTAGTATGTGCTCTGCCAGAATCTGTTGAATTTTCCTTCTCCTGTACTTTTGTGACCAGAGAGTCCAATCTGTCATGCTATTTAACCCAGAGCTAGGAGGTGGGGAGAAAATTGATTCACATGTTTCCCAAAGGCATTTTTTTGTGAAAGTGGATGTTATGACCTCGACCGAATTCAAATGCACCTCATCAATTTCTCATTCCAAGCTTCTAACTATTCCACTACCTTGCATACTATATGTCAAGACACTTTCTGCCTGAATTTCTGGGATGAGGCATTATCATTATTTGAACTATTTACATTCAGGCTCTCAATATTAAAATAAATTCAATTTTAAGTTCAATGGCAGGAGTCACCTTAATTTTGTGAATCTGTAGTTGGCCAATCCTCATCTTTGTTGTTATAACATTTCGGCCATTTTGCCCACTGGCCTTCATCAGGTATATATCAATCTGCGTAACCTTCGGGGAAATTCCAAACTGAACCCTTTATTTAATATAAAGGTTAAATAAAAGGATCAGTTCAGAATTCCCCATAGGTTACCAAGATCAATATGCACCTGATGAAGGCCCAAGGGTACAAAGTCTGAAATGTTATTATGACAACAATAGAGATGATGAAAATAGTCAAAATTTAAATAGTGTAAATAATGTTGAGACACATACTACACTTATTTATGACTGCAGAATTGAAGCCTTGTGCCAGACAAGTTGTAATTAAATATTGCCACAGTGAGATTTCTGATTCTTTAAATATTTTTCTGACTTCTTTGGTGTACTGTGTTCATTCCAAATATAGCTCTCCCCATTTTCCCATCTTTTGTTGCTCCTAGTAAATTCTGACATTTACTATCCTTCTTTGTCCTTGCTTTGCCGTCTATAAACACATTAAGTAGGGTAGTTGTTTTTTCTCTCTGCTCAGCAGTGTCTTGTGAGTGCTAAATTCTCCAAGCCCTCTTTCCTGATTATGTGTCCTTTAAATTTCAGTTGTCTCTTTCTGATTGTTAGTAGCAGATTCCTTGCTGTTTAAGATTTCCTCATTACTCACATGTTCTGTCCATCGTATTATCAATACATCATGGGCAAAATACGGACAGAGAGAAATAGCAAGTAAAATGAATTGCAGGGCGATAGTAAGAGCACAGACATTGCTTAGTGCTACAGCAGTTAGGAAGCTGTGGAGAGTTATGATCATCCACATAATGAAATCACATAAAAGAAATGCAACCTACTGCGGGAAAATCTTCTGCTTATTCTAGTCATGAATAGAAGGAGATGATTGCCCACGTGTGTATCAACTGTTTGACATCCTTTATATTTTCGTTCTTTAAATTAGAGGACCAGTTCGCAAAGTACAGACATCTAATTTCTGTATACCATAAATTCCAGCTTACAAGTTACAAATTACTCTGAAAAATAGATGTGCATATTCCAAGTCAAATATAAGTCAATGCCCAGAAGCTCAAATAAGCTTGGACTGTCACCTAATTGGCTTGACTGATAGTGACATGGATTGATATGTTGAATCATTACACTATAATGTTAGCTATCGAATTGAGCCTTTTATATAATGTAATCTCAGTACTTAGCTGTTACAAGTATTGCCAAGACTATAAACCTTCCTGGAGCTGAGCCACATGCTTAAACATTTTCCATTTACTAACAGTGGCAGGAGCCTTTCTACTCTTGATGAGTATGTCATCGCCATACAAACAAGATCAGACAAGTGATTAATGTAAACAATACATGGTGCCAATATATGAGGGATGCATGGTGAATGTGTTGTTGGATGAGAATTACTTTTTTTTCTTAGAAATTTCTTTGCAATATTAAGGTGTGTCTTCCAAGCTGCAGGAAGGCAGAAAATACAGTATATAATTTCTAAAATTAATATGAGTAAAAGCTTGTCACTTAGCTGATTGGATTGATGTTATATTCAGCATCCTGACTCCAGGGTTTCGTAGGTAGACAAGTTCGTCCACTCTTCAGGGGATATCAACAATTTACTGCTTATATTTTTTGATTTTTTCTTTTTTATACAATGTCATTGGTGTAATCTTTTTATATATAATATAAATATATTGGTTGTTGTGCGCAGAAATGTCAACATGGTATTATCTTCCATGGAATTTCGATTAGACTTACAAACTGTATTGTTGGTCAAGTTGATTAGACTTACAAACTGTATTGTTGGCCAAATTGTAATTAAATTAAAGACATTAGTGGAACTAATGTCTTTAATTTAATTACAAAATTAAATTCGGACCTTCCATTTTTGAAACATGGTTAGAACTGTGTAGCAAAAAAAACATATTTTAAATCATTTTATTTATAATATTAATGCTCTGTAAATTTACATTGGGCACTATTTTGTAAAAATAAAAATATCTATAAGAACACCAGATTATATATTTTACTGTTCTTTCTTTTTTATATATATATATATATATATATATATATATATATAATATATATATATATATATATATATATATATATATATATATATATATATATATATATATATATATATATATATATATATATATATATATATATATATATATATATATATATATATATATATATATATATATATATATATATATATATATATATATATATATATATATATATATATATATATATATATATATATATATATATATATTAACATATAATATAAGGAATGGAAAAAGAAAGACATAAAAATGTGTATTACTTAAAAAGTAATGCATGATTAGCAATGAAATTTTTACCGCATAAAGATTAGGGTGTAATGCATAAATATTATACAAAGTTACAAAAATTTACATAATAGTTTTTTTTTTTTTTTTAAATAAAGATTAAATGGAACAAAGGAAATAAGCTACTGGAACTGTTAAGGAACAATGTTAATAATTTGCATAAATTTTTAATTTACATTGTTAAAAAACTCGATGGAGCTTTTCAACAATAACTAAATGTTCATTTATCATTAGGACTTTATTTTTAAGCAATATGGCAAATTCTACAAGCAAAACGCTCTTCTTTTGAAGAATAAAAACTCATTATTGTTAACTATCAAGAAAAAAGTCAATTTCAGAAATTTCTGATATTGTTCATAGGTCTAAAAGTCTCGTTCATCGTGTAATTAGCAGGTATAAAACCGATAAAATGTTAGATGCAAAACCAAAAACCGGCAGACCTCCAAAAACATCGCAAAGAGAAGATTGAAGAATTATTAGAATATCTACAAAAAACCGTTTTGAAACTGCTACATCAATTGCCCGTACATTTAATGAAGAGACAGATAAGATCTCAAGGAAAACGGTTGCTCGCAGGTTAAAAAATGCAGGATTGCATGCCCGTATTCCAGCTTCGAAGCCTCTCATTTCAAAGCGAAACCAAAGGGCACGCCTGGGGTATGCGAGAGAACATGTTTGGACTGACGCACAATGGGATACAGTTCATTTCAGTGATGAGTCCAAGTTTACTATATTTGGTTCTGAGGGCAAAATTTAGGTATGCCGTAGAACAGGTGAAAGACTGTCTTCTCAAAGTGTCAAGAAAACTGTTAAATTTGATGGCGGCAGTGTGATGCAGGAGTTGGCCCTATCATCCGCGTACATGGCAATATCAATGCTGAGATTTACAAAAAGCTTCTTCAGCAGCATGTGGTACCAAGATTACACCATAATCTTTATGTATCTCCTATTTTCATGCAGGACAATGCACCTTGCCACAAGGCTCAGAAGGTTATGGCTTTATATGAAGAAGAAGGAATCGCCCTAATGAAGTGGCCAGCCCAGAGCCCTGACCGGAATCCAATAGAAAATGTTTGGAAGATAATTGGAGAAAGGGCTCAGAAAAGAAACCCGAAAAACCAGGATCACCTATGGGAGATATTGAAAGAAAAATGGGAGGGAATTACTGCTGATTTTTGCAAGAAATTAATTAGATCATGTGGTCGACGATTCAGAGAAGTCATTGAAAGTAAGGGGATGTTTACCAAATATTAAATTTTGTTGATATTTTGTACACAATCAAGTATTAACAAGATCGTTCCCTAACTTTTGTCCAGTAGCTTATTTCCTTTGTTCCATTTAATCTTTATTTAAAAAAAAACTATTATGTAAATTTTAGTAACTTTGTATAATATTTATACATTACACCCTAATCTTTATTCGGTAAAAATTTCATTGCTGATCATGTATTACTTTTTAAGTAATACACATATTTATGTCTTTGTTGTTTCCGTTCCTTATATTATGGCCGCTACTATATATATATATATATATATATATATATATACACATACATACCTACCTATTATGTAGTAAAAGTCAAGTGATATATTGCTCATATAAATATAATATGATATAATCTGACATAGTGCAGTTTATTAGTTGGTAACAATAAAAAACAGATGCTGTACTTTATGTCGAACATAACATTTCATTAATATTTACCATAAATATATCTTGAAACCTCTCCCAGCATTGAAACATTAAAACCATTTGTGAGCATCCTGGGTACAACTACAACCAACAGCAATGCCTCTGATTGGAAAGTTTTGAGGAGCATAGAACCACCTCTTAATTACTGGTGTACCCAGGTCCACTCTGACTCAGGGTGGTGGCACCTGTTAGGGTCCCAACTATGAGAAAATAGTTAACCCCCAAACTGGGGTCAAAACACTATGAAAGTGTAAAAATAGGTTTTAATACCAACAATACATTTTTTTTTAAATTATTACCAGCAATACACTTTTGAAAAATAATATTACCAGCAATAAAAATCTTGTCAGTATTAAATAACCCATTGAGGTTGATATGAGCGTAAAACAAACCAAACCAATTTTGAAAATATTGATTTGCATAATAAAATCTGACATAGTGGAGGCAAAATATATTTATTGTTTTCTGCCTTTTTTCTTTTCCCAGGTGAGTTGCCAACCTCATTTGATCTTTTGGCTGAACTACTGATAATGTTTGTTATACAATAAACATCATAATAATTCTTTATTTGTGTTCTGACTAAAGGTAAGTTTATATCTTTTTATTTTAAAACTAAATGTCGAAAGAAAATCAACATTTTGATCAAGGTTTTAACATTATAAAAGTCATTTATATCTTTGTGTGTTTGGTGCTTGTTCTTGTGGATTTGGTGTCTCTGGATGCAACCTACCTTGAATTATTATCTTGCTATGGCTCTTGATTTCAGTCCATGAAGCCCTCCACCCAGTAATGTCATCAACATACTGGCTGTATACATATCTATGGAATTCACTCTATCCCACTGTACTAGATAACTGCTGACTCTATAAGAAGGTTCATTCGCCCTTTGACAGGTCCTGTCTAGCCACCCATCTCATTATAAAAGCCTGGTGGGGGAACCAGTTTAGTGGCCAATTACCTGATCATTCAGCATGTAGTACTGGGTTACATGGTAATAGTGATATTAGTTGAGTTACCTGACATAAAACCATAGGTAAAAATTAAAAAAAAAAATCAAATTCCAGAAAAGTTCCAAAGCTTGTGCCAGATTCTAAATTCATGCAAAGGATGTGGTATCCCAGCATAAGTATGAATGATGTTCATGATCTAAAGAAGTAAGAGGGTACAAATAAAACAATTCAGAATTGAAAAGGTTTTCCATTTCACTGAGACCTTAAATGCGTGAGAGCATTACCACCTCCTCTAACTTTGCTTTATTTTTTTATGTATGCTTTCTTTTTGTCACTGAAGCCAAACAGCATTTCTGATGTATCTTTTTCTTCTATCTTTCTTTGCAATCATAATGAAATGGTCCATTATTTATCTGAGGTAATAGCAGGATATAATGGAGCAAGAATCAGAATTTTAATATGATATTCCTAAGTGTTTGAATAGAAATCTTGGAACATCATGCAAGCAGTATCTTTTACCAAAACTGTTGCGTGTTACAAAATTAAATTATTCACAGAAGATTGGCTTGAATAGATGAACACCATTTTTGTATGGTTAGTGGAGTGGTGAAGGGATCCCTTCAAGAAACAAAAAAAAAGAAAAGTTTTAAATCATCAATATCATACTAAATGTATATATGTATATTTGTTCGAGAAATACAGCTTAAATGATACATAATACCCCAAACAAATTTAGGAGTATGTTGTACCTTGAACTCCTGCCAAGTGCAGTGCCAAATTTCATTAAAATTAGACAAGGGGTTCTTGAGCTAAGGCCACTTTTCTGTTTTTACAGAATTTTTAACATAAATTCAGTATTTGTTTTCGATATACATTCTTATATCAAACCATGTATATAAACAAACAATTGCATATTATATTCCAACTATTAATGTGTATGAAAAAATAATAAACATTCATAATACATAATATTTAAATGTTAGAGAAATTTTGTTAGAAAAAATATTCAGGCCAGTAGAAAAATATAAATAAATATATTGTTTAATAAATAAACGGAACATCTACTCAAATATGAGTATCCACTAAAAATAAACATTTAAGTAATAAAATCTGTCAGATTAATAAATAAAAAATCCATCCTTTTCATTATAATATTTTATAATAACATTATAGAATAAATTTAAATATATATAACACAACATATAGTTATACAATTCACTTAACTATATTAGAACTTTTTTCATAAACAAATATCTCAGATATTGACAGCTACCTGATAGATGAAGAGGCTGTGTGGGTGTGTCATTGCAAAATGTAATCTCTATGGATGGAAAATTGTTATATGACTAAATAAATAGATCCATGCTGCTTTGCTGCTGCTACATATTTTGAAATAAATGTAAGTAAGTATAATAAAAAATATAATAATTATTTTGAAAAAATTAGCTAGAAAAAAAATGAAACTTTGTGCACAAAAAGAAGGCATCTATACTGTGTTATTTCTACAAATATGAATTTCTCTAAACAGATGATTACTGTTTGTTTTGTTTTTTAATAACCTTTACCTTTGAAAATTACAATATGGTAAATACTAAAATTGGTATAAATTATCATCCTCGGAGCTACTATTACTTGACTGGAAAGACCTTTAGTGTGATATCAGTTTGCAATTCTATTCTAAAAAAAAAAAGGAAACTTTTTCTTATTAATTTCGTATTGCATTTGATCTAAGCAATATTGTATAATGTGAATAATAATAATTATTACAAATACAAAATTAAAATATGCATAATCTAAATAAATATACGGCAAATTCTGTCTGTTTGAAACACCTCTCACTTAGGTCATACTTGTTCTACTGTTATAGAGTAGTTTCACAGTGGAGGCTTGTATTTCACTATGTCGGTCCTAAAAAAGGTTCGACATACAAAACGTTAAAAACTTGATATAATAGGTAATGATGCAGAGAAATCTAGTGGTGGTTGCTGATACTCTTAGTGTCTGACATCGACTGACTGACCAACTCACTGAGCTACTGACTTAGCAACTGCTACTACTCCCACTTATTATAGGTGGGAGAGTCTATTAACTATAGAATAGGTGTGTTCCAGTATATCTACATAAACATATCATAACTTTTTGGAATCCAGATGATCCCAGGATCAAAAATCTGTCCTTCATCTGATTCTTGCACATCCAGCATTGGAACTGTAATGAGTTGGTCGGTCAACTTGACACCCCCAAAACGAGTGGAGGTGGGCATGTGTGGAAACTGTGATTGGTAGGTGGCTTGTTAGTGTTTTGCATGGACAAGTTACCAAGCTCTATGTAAAGGGCTGGAATGAGAAGGAGGGTAGTTCATCTCAGAAATGGAGACTGTGTCTGTCGCTATGACAGTAGGGGAGAGATAAATTTTTTTTTTTTTTTTTTTTTTTTTGTGACACATTTCAACACAGGAATTTGTGTCTGGATGAGAAGTGAACAGTTAAAAATTCAAATCTTAAAATAACTGAAAAAAAATTAGTGATTTTAAAAGTTTTTAATTTATATTGAGTTTAAAGTAACACAAAATTTTTTGAGAAAATTTTGTTTTAAAATTCAGTTTAAAATATCTCCAAAACTTTTTGAATTGAGGAAATTTTATTTCTTCAAAATGCCAAGGAATTAAACTGAGAGGTTTCATAACATGAATTTTTGAAGTTCCACAGAATTTATGATTTGAAGAACTCAATTCTCAGCCTGAATTAGAATTTTGGCCCAAATTGTTTTTTTTGGGCCAGAATAGGACTTATAGCCCAAATCATAGTTAAAGTGAGGTTTTGAAGTTTCATGGAGTGAATTGAAGAATTCAAAGTTATTTCTTCAAAATTATCATTGCTGTTTTCTAAGCTAGACCAGAGGTCCCTTTACTTTTGAACCAATTAGCCCACTGCAGTATGGCTTTTAAGCTAGTTAATAATAAAATTGGTTATATTGTTACCTCAGATTTTGTCATGAACTGTTTTAAAAGAAATCCAATTAGTTTATGGGTAGTATAGTATGAATTAATAGTAAGGTGTTCATTGTATGAAAATACTGAGGCTTGATATTAATTGCAATTACCAGTCAGAAAGAAAAGGAAAGCCAGTTTTTTTGTTAATATGGTTTCTTGGAATTCTAGCTTTAAATGAAATGATCTCCAGAGCAAAGGATCAGGCTAAAAAAGTTCCAAAATGTAAAACTTGTGTCACATTCTGGTTCCATGAAAAGTATGTGATATCCCAGCATTCTCTATTAAAATCTTCTGACATTTCAAAGACATTCAGTTTTTCTCTCTCTTTTGCATTTATTCTTTGAGTATTATTTGCTTCAAATCTCATTCATTTGTTGCTTGTGCAGTGTGCATTCTGGAATTTTTTTCAAAAAGAAATTTCTTTAAAAAGATGTTGTCATTTATTTGAAGTACCAAAAATTTCATTGAACTTCAATGATGAATTTATTTTATGAAAGATTTTTCAAATAAAATTTTTTTTCACAAATCTTACTAGTTTTTTTTTCTTGTTTTGTTTACAGGTCACTATCACTTTTCACAAATATTTCCACAACCAAATTTTTATAATCTTTCTTCTTGCTTATAAAAGTTCGGGCTTTTCTTTTCTCAAGTATTGATCTTGTATAATTTTTTTTTCATACTTCCTGTATATGTTTTACCTCTCAAGAATGCATGCATGCCTGCCTCAAGACAGCCAGACAAATGCCTTACGGTTGTTGGGTTACCTCCTCCTAATTTTTGAAACCACTACTAGAGGACGCTTTCCAGACTATTTTTTATTACTATATATATATAACATATTTTCTATTACTATATTCAGCAATATTTTTTTTTCCGTCTTCTTACTTTTCCGCTTACTCATCAACATGTAAATTTCTCACAGAGAACGTGCTTCCCCTTGGGAAATGCATGAACAATACACACAAACATACACACATGCACATTTACTCACTGCACGTACTTTGCACCCAAAAACAAAAAGGTTTTCACATTCACTTGTTACACACATTATTGTCTAGTCAGTTGTATACCTTTGTTAATACATTATCATATTGCATTTTTTGTTGTTATTATCACTTTTCTCTGGCACTCCTTATTACTGGTTCCCATATTGTATTCATTTCTATGCTTGGTCGGCTCAGGAGATTTTTGTGGCCTAGCATATGTGCTGATTCCTTCAGTCTTCATATTTTTCAGTGATGTTCTCTGTCTATTATTTCAACCTAATCCCATGAGTTGGGGTGATCTCCCTTTTCTGAAACGTTGTGCAATAAAGATGAGGACAACATTCGGAATAATGTAAATAATTACAATAGCTCATCTCCAGAAATATAGACAGATATCAATTTCTTGTTTTTAAGACAACTTTATATCATTTACACTCTTTATATTTGAACTATTGTCCTTATCTTTCTTGTTGTTATCAGAATGTTTCAGCCTTCTGGCCTTCCCCAGGTGTATATTGGAGGGCAATTTTTTATTGTTATCATTCTTTGTTTTTTTACCAGAGCTCATATTGCAATTTTCATTGTTATTATTGCTTTTTCTCTAGCACTCCTTATTACTGGTTCCCATATTGTATTCATTTCTATGCTTGGTCGGCTCAAGAGATTTTTGTGGCCTTGCACATGTGCTGATTCCTTCAGTTTTCATATTTTTCATTATTTCAGTTATTTCCATTATTTCAACCTAATCCCACAGGGAACAGTGATCTTCCTTTTCCTGGTGAGCTACACCTGATTTTTTTTATTCCCCCCCTCATGTTACAGCTTTACAATGTTCTTGCAGCCATAGTGATGTGGATTCTAATACAATTTCTTCAAAATATTCCATGTATTGTATACATTTTGCTTATCAAGTTTTCTATTGGCATACTTGTCTGTTCTCCTAGGGAGGGGTTCGAGGCCAGTCTGTTCCTCACTATTGATGGAGATGCTGACTTTCTATACACAAAGAACACACTTTGGAATGGTGTCAGATATATAATGACAGGATGAAGGCTTAGCAATTGGCTCACCATTATTGCCAGCAATAGCAAATGTATACATGGAATATTTCAAAGAAATGACATTAGAATCCACATCACTAAAGTCAACCCTATGGCTGAGATATGTAGATGACACCTTCATACTCTGGCCACACCAGGAAGAGGTCCAGCTACTACTGGACTATGTGAACTCAATAAGATCATCACTACAGTTCACAATCGAGAGAGAAATTGACAACAAACTCATGTTCCTGGATGTACTAATATCTCGAACAGATATGTTCAAGATATCCATATACTGCAAGCGAACATTCACTAGACAGTATGTCAACTTCAACTTCCCATTCAGTGTAAAGAAAAGGATCGTCTGCTGCTTACAACATCGAGCAAAAGTCATAAGTGGCGACCCAGAGAAATATGAACGAAAAAAATGGTCAGTATAAGCAATACCCCACAATGTAACATCTACCCTGAGTGCATGGCAACAGCTCTGACAAAATGGTATAGAAGGGTACAAGAGGATAACAACACTCAGAAAACAGCTTCAGTCTGCCTACCCTATGTAAAGTATCAGAAAAAATACAAAATTTCTTTGGTATATATAATGCTGACAGAAAAAAGCGGAAAAAGAGATTGAATAGGGCTCGGTCAGTATTTTTATGAGTTCTGGGACTTCCTGTTGTTTCCTGCTGATTATTTTTTATTGCTGCTAATGCTGAATCAAGCAAAGTAAGGAAGCCCCCACATACCACAATAGCCAGCAAGTGCAATGGCTCTTCTATCTAGCTGAAGCTTAGAAATATTTGAATGAACCTTGTAGATTAAGATCACCAGATCAGATATCGCAGCATTATTCAATGGACAGGTGAATGGTAGATTTACAAATGTCCAAGAGGGAATTATTGGCATGAACATTTTTTGCTTTTTTAGAAATACTACGAACTTTAATTTCTATAGAGATTTTTTTCCCAAATCATTTGTATACTTATCTATTTATTTGTATATTTTAAGATTTTTATGATTTTTTTTTCAGAATGGTTTGTTTATTTCATGTTTAATACTTTCTAATTTCTCTTATAAATAAATAAAATGTTTTCCGTGTTCTATAAAAAAAAGGTCGACTCACATGAATTCAGGCATTGGTACCAAATATATGCAGTTTTTGTTAGAAAATAATGAAAATTGTGTCTGTATTTATAATAATTACAGGGATTCAAGATGTCAGCATTTCAGTCATTCATCTATTGAAATTATCTTCCTTCTTCACCATTGTAATAAACCGCTCTCTCTTCAGTATCAGCATCTTTCCCTTTTTCTCTCACTTCTCTCTTTGACATCACTATCTTTCCCTTTTTCTCTTATTTCTCTCTTTGACATCACTATCTTTCCCTTTTTCTCTTATTTCTCTCTTTGACATCACTATCTTTCCCTTTTTCACTCACTTCTCTCTTTGACATCACTATCTTTCCCTTTTTCTCTCACTTCTCTCTTTGACATCACTATCTTTCCCTTTTTCTCTTATTTCTCTCTTTGACATCACTATCTTTCCCTTTTTCTCTTATTTCTCTCTTTGACATCACTATCTTTCCCTTTTTCTCTTATTTCTCTCTTTGACATCACTATCTTTCCCTTTTTCTCTTATTTCTCTCTTTGACATCACTATCTTTCCCTTTTTCACTCACTTCTCTCTTTGACATCACTATCTTTCCCTTTTTCTTTTATTTCTCTCTTTGACATCACTATCTTTCCATTTTTCTCTTATTTCTCTCTTTGACATCACTTTCCTTTTTTCTCTCATTTCTCTCTTTGACATCACTTTCCCTTTTTCTCTCATTTCTCTCTTTGACATCACTATCTTTCCCTTTTTCTCTCACTTCTCTCTTTGACATCACTATCTTTCCCCTTTTCTTTTATTTCTCTCTTTGACATCACTTTCCTTTTTTCTCTCACTTCTCTCTTTGACATCACTATCTTTCCCTTTTTCTTTTATTTCTCTCTTTGACATCACTATCTTTCCCTTTTTCACTCACTTCTCTCTTTGACATCACTATCTTTCCCTTTTTCTCTTATTTCTCTTTTCACATCACTATCTTTCCCTTTTTCACTCACTTCTCTTTGACATCACTATCTTTCCTTTTTCTCTTATTTCTCTTTGACATCACTATCTTTCCCTTTTTCTCTTATTTCTCTCTTTGACATCACTATCTTTCCCTTTTTCACTCACTTCTCTCTTTGACATCACTATCTTTCCCTTTTTATTTTATTTCTCTCTTTGACATCACTATCTTTCCCTTTTTCACTCACTTCTCTCTTTGACATCACTATCTTTCCCTTTTTCTTTTATTTCTCTCTTTGACATCACTATCTTTCCCTTTTTCTCTTATTTCTCTCTTTGACATCACTTTCCTTTTTTCTCTCACTTCTCTCTTTGACATCACTATCTTACCCTTTTTCTTTTATTTCTCTCTTTGACATCACTTTCCTTTTTTCTCTCACTTCTCTCTTTGACATCACTATCTTACCCTTTTTCTTTTATTTCTCTCTTTGACATCACTTTCCTTTTTTCTCTCACTTCTCTCTTTGACATCACTTTCCTTTTTTCTCTCATTTCTCTCTTTGACATCACTATCTTTCCCTTTTTCTCTCACTTCTCTCTTTAACATCACTATCTTACCCTTTTTCTTTTATTTCTCTCTTTGACATCACTATCTTTCCCTTTTTCTTTTATTTCTCTCTTTAACATCACTATCTTTCCCTTTTTCTTTTATTTCTTTCTCTCTTTGATATCAGCATCTTTCCTTTTTTTCTTTCATTTCTCTTATATCACTATCTTTCTCTTTTCATCTCACATCTCTCTTTAATATCTTTTCTTTTTATCTCACCTGTCTTCATTGTCAATATCTTTCCCTTTTTCTCCCCTCTCTCTTCAGTTTCAGTATCTTTTTCTTTTTTCTCTTCTCTCTCTTCAAGATCAATATATCTTCCCCCTTTTGTATCCCCTCTCTCTTTAATATCTGTATTTTTCTCTTTTTATTTCACCTCTCTCTTTAATATCAGTATCTTTCTCTTTTCATCTCACCTCTTTCTACAGTGTCAGTATCTTTCCCTTTTTCTCCTCTCCCTCTTCAATATCAATAGATCTTCCTCTTTTGCTCCCTCCTCTATTCAATTCTGCTTATCCTTTCTCTCTTTTCACTTCTCCCCCTCCAAATGCCTTTCTTTTCTTCCTCTCCAATTCTCTGTTTGCAAGAGAACCATCAAAGAATTACAATGCAGAAAGGAAGACAAGAAGAAGACAGCAGCAGCAGCGGACATCTTACAGACAACATTACGTATTTACAATGCATTAACTTTCAGCAATGAAACCACTGTATAAGATAGATTTGAATTCAAAGTTAGAATCAAGGAAGACCCTCTCAGAGAAACCATTAAGAATAAGTTGAGCAAAAAAAAAAAAAAAAGGAGCCCCCAAAAAGTCAGAAAAAACATAATAGTAAATGAAAGCCTATCTCTCTCTCACTCTTTTTCTGTCTCTCCATTCATAAGAATACAGACATTTTGGTTTTCTGTCAACACAGAATATTTTAACCGTTTCTTCTTGCAATACATTCCAGCAATTTTTGTGTAATTAATTTGCAGATTGAAATATTTTAACTTCCATTTTTTATTCAAGAAATATCTGGGAATTCCCCAAATGTCCAGATCAGCTGACCTCATCTGGCAAATTGTACGCATACACCAAATATATTTCTGTACTTAACTTTCATCTGCCCAAATCTGAGAGAAATAAATAAGACATATTATATTTCTGAAGAATGTGTTCCTGTTCAAAAGCATTTGGAAATTACACAATCGGTAAAATAGATTTTAATTAATTTTTTCTCTTCTTATATTTATCATGAATGTTTATTTTTTTTTAAATTTGGTAAATAGATTTTAAATTTATTTTTGTTATAATATATTGTTTGTTTAAATAATTTGAACAAATTTTAATTTAGTTTTTTTTATTATACTAATGTTTTGCTTTAATTAAATATTCTAAATTTTAATTTAGATATTTTTCTATAAATTATGAATGGTTAATTTATTATATGAATCTCATTCATGCTATGACTTGTCACCACAATCAATAAATTTGAATTAAATGCTGTTATCTATAAAAGGAAAAGATGTGTAATAAATATAAATTTAGAAGAAATTCATTTAAAAATTATTATTATAGATTATTATTTATAAAGAGATCTGTTAAAATTGTTTTTGATCAAATTAAATCAGAATAAAAAAAATAAAAAACTGAAGAAAAAAATATCTGTATTTTTCTCTTTATTATTTTACTAAATTGACACCCACCATGAATGATTTACCTACCCATTTCCACATCCCCCTCCCCCCGAAAAAAAAATTCAATTTTTTACTAATTTTTCAAAATTTTATTTTTTTATCTTCATTCATCAAAAGAAAAATTTAAATGAAAAAAATTATTTGTTCAAAGGATTTTTTATTGCCTGATTTAGTTGAAAGAAAATATCTGATATTTATTTTTATTTGCATCTTTCAATATTTGGGAATATTAAAAAATAAATAAATACAAAAATAATACGAGAATAATACTATTAAAGTACAAAATTGAAAGAATGTAAGGCATATTATGATAGAAAAATTAAGTATTTCATAATATTTATAATTGATGTCATAAAAGATCCTCACTATTATCAATGACATTAGAGTACCATTGCGTTAGTCTCGGGAGAAGTACTGATAGACTATGGCATCTGGGTAAACATTAGCCTACCAGATACCTCCACTTCACATAGAAGACTTCCCTTATTTACATTTAATATTCCAGTATTATGGAGTTATGCTAGGGACAAGTACTGATAGTCTATGGCATCTGGGTAAACATTAGCCTACCAGATACCTCCACTTCACATAGAAGACTTCCCTTATTTACATTTAATATTCCAGTATTATGGAGTTAGGCTCGGGACAAGTACTCATAGTCTATGGCATCTGGGTAAAGATTAACCTACCAGATACCTCCACTTCACATAGAAGACTTTTCTTATTTACATTTAATATTCCAGTAATATGGAGTTAGGCTAGGGCCAAGTACTGATAGTCTATGGCATCTGGGTAAACATTAGCCTACCAGATACCTCCACTTCACATAGAAGACTTCCCTTATTTACATTTAATATTCCAGTATTATTGAGTTAGGCTTGGGACAAGTACTGATAGTGTATGGCATCTTGGGTAAACATTAGCCTACCAGATACCTCCACTTCACATAGAAGACTTCCCTTATTTACATTCAATATTCCAGTATTATGGAGTTAGGCTCGGGACAAGTACTGATAGTCTATGGCATCTGGGTAAACATTAGCCTACCAGATACCTCCACTTCACATAGAAGACTTCCCTTATTTACATTTAATATTCCAGTATTATGGAGTTAGGCTCGGGACAAGTACTGATAGTCTATGGCATTTGGGTAAACATTAGCCTACCAGATACCTCCACTTCACATAGAAGACTTTTCTTATTTACATTTAATATTCCAGTAATATGGAGTTAGGCTAGGGACAAGTACTGATAGTCTATGGCATCTGGGTAAACATTAGCCTACCAGATACCTCCACTTCACATAGAAGACTTCCCTTATTTACATTTAATATTCCAGTATTATGGAGTTAGGCTCGGGACAAGTACTGATAGTCTATGGCATCTGGGTAAACATTAGCCTACCAGATACCTCCACTTCACATAGAAGACTTTTCTTATTTACATTTAATATTCCAGTATTTTTGAGTTAGGCTAGTTACAAGTACTGATAGTCTATGGCATCTGGGTAAACATTAGCCTACCAGATACCTCCACTTTACATAGTAGACTTCCTTTATTTACATTTAATATTCCAGTATTATGGAGTTAGGCTAGGGACAAGTACTATGGCATCTGGGTAAACATTACCCTAACAAATACCTCCACTTCGCACAGAAACTTACCTTATTTACATTTAATATTGAAGTGTTATGGTCTTAGGCTAGTGACAAGTCTTTCTTTAATTACATTTTATATACTATTGATACAAATAGTGTTGTATGATTATCTTTATATAAACATTAGCATTTTAAACACGTAAACTTGAATATTTAATAAACCTTTTCTCTTTTTATTTTCAATTACAATTGTATGAAATCTTAAAAGAAAATACTTTGTAAAAGTTTAAAACTGTTTGACACGTTAATTTCTGTTGTAGTATTTATATAAACTATGAGTTTTTTATCAGAATGTTATTTCTAAATCATAAAGCTTAATTTCTTAGATAGTTCTGAATATTAACTTAATCTATTATAAGACCAGAATGAAGATTGTGTTGTGTTGCTCTTCTGAATGGGAAGGGCGTATTTGTTTTCAGTGTTGGTGTTCAATATCTTGATTTTTATGAAAACTGATTTTCATGATAACTAAAAACTTTATAATTATCTCAGCCCCCAAAATGGATTCTACTTCTTATAAACTAATTGAACCTTGTTTCGAATATGACTACAGTCATGTTATTGCTCAGAACTATTAACCATTTTACTATTACAGTTATTATAATTTAGATAAATGATTGAAATATTTTCTTTAATGAGGCATCTTCCAGGAATCACTTTCATATCCTCCATGACTATGTAATGGAAATGATCACTTTTGTGTAAGTATGAAATATTTTCAGTTAGAGATTGAAATGTATTGTTTAAAAGATGGCTTAGCTATGGGTTCTCCACTTTTCCCAAAGTTCACCATGATTTACATGGAGTTTTTGAAAATCTAACTTTTTGTTCCCTTCTATTGAAGCTATAAAATTTTTTTAATTTTTCTTTTTTTTTTTCTAATTATTGTTCAGTAAAAGCGTTAACCATTTGCAAATCATTTTTAGTATTTTTAATCACAATTTATTTTTTTCCACCATATCCATTCAGAATGTCGGCAATCATGGCTTTCCATTGAATCCACTCATACTACTAGATTGGCAGCTAGGTCTCATCATTTTACTGTGGAAATTGCTAGTACTGTGAAACCCTGTTCCAGTTTCCTGTATCTGATTAAGAGAATGAAAGTCTTGAGGAGTGTGGAACCACCTCTTAATTGCTGTTGTTCCCATGTCCACACTGACTTAGGGTGGTAAATAGTAACCCCCCCACATACAAATCTAAAGTCTATGAAAGTATAAAATTACATTTTCATAGTTAAAATACCAGCAATACATATTTATAGTAAAATGACCAACAATACATTTTATCTGTAGTTGAAGGCAGACAATTGCATTCATAATATATTTAGTTGAAGCCATAAAATTGTGTTCAAAATATTTAGATTTCAGCATTTAATAACCCATAGAGGTGTTGATATGCCACTAAATAAAATCAACCAACCAACAATACATATTTATAATAAAATGACCAACAATACATTTTATCTGTAGTTGAAGGCAGACAATTGCATTCATAATATATTTAGTTGAAGCCATAAAATTGTGTTCAAAATATTTAGATTTCAACATTAAATAACCCATAGAGGTTGATATGGCACTAAACAAAATCAAACAATCAACCAACATGAAAAAATCTTTCATGACATTCAACCCTATAATATTCTACAATTTCTTAAGAAAATCAAACTGTATTCCAAAATATAACTTTAACAAAACTCCAATATATAACACAAATATCACTTCCTCTAGTAATCATGTCCACACAAATATGTACATTCTCAAAATCTGAGTATCATCTACCATGTATTCACCATGTGAAAGCAGAATAACATATTTTTATTATTTCACAGATCACAAGAAAATTAAATTTCAGCATTAAATGACCCATAAGGAGTTGATATGCCTTTAAACAAACAAATCAAACAAAACAAACTAAATTATTATTAAAGGACAGTAAGCTTTTAATTGTAATCTTTAGCATTCATTGTAAGTTGATGATTAACTTAGCCAATTTAATTTAGTTGTCATTTTTGTTTTTAATTATCTCATTTTCGTAGCAGTAGTTTTGGGAGGAGAGCAGATACATTGCATAATAAACTCATCATGTAAGATTCGGAAATTAGTGAACTTTCCATATATATTCACCTTAAATTGCTTTCCCTTTTAATTAAAGTTGAAATTATGGCCATTTCTATTACAATAAATGACAAATGTATTGAGTATAATGTTTTGTAAAAAAAAATCGCATTTGTGTTCATAGAATCTTTTATTAGGAAAGTTAATGACAAAGTGGAAAACATATTTCATTTGACAAGTTTCATCCTTTAGGACATCATCAGACTAAACTGATGTTTACATTGATGTGCAGGTTATTTTGATCACTACACTTAAAATTCCTCTGGAACTGAGTTGGCTGGTAGGGGAGTATGGAAATATTGTTTCAAATCTGCAAAGCAACATTAAACATGGAGTTTTGAATGAAGTTTTAAATCATCTCTTTTTCTTATGATCATTAATTTTTCTGTTTTTATTTTCTGCAAATTTCCGTTTTTGGTTTAAAACTGGAGCATTTCTTTTTTTAAATTTTTTTTCACTCATTTTATTGTTTTAATTTTAAATGCTTGTTTTAAGTTTTTTACCCCTTCAAATTTTTTTTTCTTTTGGGGCTGATTGGTCAATAGTTTCATCTAATTGTAAAATAAGTCTCCACTTTAAATGCTACATATTATCTATTGATAGATAATTGAAATACCTGCAAAAATTTCATGGTTTTCTATTTTAATTTTCTGATGAATGATAATTCTTAAATTAATAATTGAATAAGCACCTTCTGAGTTATACAACTATAAAATAAAAGGAAGCTACAAAAGTTCCTACAGGAGGTAGTGAAGGAAGGTGAGAGGAAAGGACTAAGTATAAACTGCAAGAAATCATAATGCAAACAAAAGGATGAGCCCAAAATGCAAATTACAAGTCAGGGATACTAAAATCAAATAAGTGCAAAAATTTAAATATCTGGGAAGTGTTCTAACAGAGGATGGAAAGTGCAACACCAAGACCCAAAGACAAATTGGGATGGCCAAAGATGCATTCCAAAAGTTAAGCAGAGAAAGAAAAACTTTGTTAGAAACAAAGAAAAGAGAACTGAACTGTTATGTAATATCAGTCCTACTGTAAGGCAGCAAATGCTGGACAATCTCCACAAAGATGAAGAAGAGACTTGAAGCATCAAAAATGTGGTTCTATAAAAAAAAAAAAAAAAAGTTGCTGAGGATACTATGGACCGAAAATGCGAGCAACAACAAGGCTTTAGAGAAAATGGAGTCAAAAAGAAACCTACTTAACATCAGAAAGAGGCAGTTGAAATTTCTGGGGCACGTAATGAGGAAAGAGAGCTTGGAGAATCTGATACTCACAGGACAGTTCTGAAGGGACAAGGCACATAAAAGAAAAAAAAGAAATATTTGCGCTTAAAAACTTTAATCAATTATTGTAATAAAAATCATTAAGTATGCATGCAGGTTATTATTTAATGAAGTAAGAGGGTACAAATGAAAAGATTTGAAATTAATAATTTTTTCATTTCACTGAAGCAGACATTAAACACATGAGAGCATTATCAACTCCTCTTCTATTTTCCCTTTTTTTTACTCACTGAAACCAAACAGCATCTTTGATATGTCTTTTCTGCCTTTTTTGATCAAAAATGGAATAATCCATTATTTATGAGGTATTGGCATCTTGTAATGTTTACTAAGAGAATTCTAATATGATGGATATATCGCATTTGTCATTGGCGGAATTTCTTTATGCTTTCTTTTCACTGCAATATTTTATAGACTTAATTTTGTAGATTATTGCTTGTCTATAAATTGGCAGCTCTGTTGGATTAAGATTGTGACATTTGCACACACAGTATTCAAGCTTGTCTATTGACTGTGATGGATACAAAAACAAAACTTCATGTAACATTACCTTAAAAACTGGCAAAACAGAATTTCCAGGTATTGGGAAAGAATTCACAAAGTTTAAAAACTTGTCTTTTGTTGCTAATCATGAATTCTATCATTAATTAGTTTTGTCAGTATGGAGCCATTGTACATTGGTTTTTATCACAAGTCAATCTCAACAGAGAGCAATACAAATACAGAAGGATGTGCACTTATGTTTTATAGATTATGCAAAAGTATTTGCTAATGTATGGCCCAAGGATCTATTTGAACTGCTAGGAAAACTCAATCTATTTGAAAACGTCAGAATAACCAAGAACTTACAATGATGGCAAACTGCCTGCATACGAATAGAAAATAAATTGAGTAGCTATACAAAAATAGAAAGGGGTGTAAGACAAGGAACATCTTCTCCCTAGAGAACCCCAGCAATGACACTATCATAAGGGAACTGGAGATCCTACCAGGATTTATTATCAGTGGGTATAACCTCGACAATGATACTGCATTGATGGCTGACTCAAACAGAAAACTACAAGAATCCATGGACAGGGTGGTAAAAGAAAACAGTAAAAGAAACAATTCTAACTCCACCCATATTTACAATTCCAGTGTATGTGGGAAGAGACAGAGGTGGCAAAGGTTTTGGACCAGTCGATTCAGCAAGTGAGTTGTTAAATACTCCTAAGCAGAAAGCAGTTTCCATGGCCACCTGATTATATCAACCGAAACATTTTCAATTGGTTCATAAAATATAAATTAAAATATATCAACAAAAAATGTGTTAGCTACACTCGGCTTGGCATTAGATTTTTTTGATTTTCCTCCAGTACATTCTTATTACAACACCTCCACTTATTAATATATTAACATAAACACATTTTTGCACTTATTCACATTTTTGTCTGTAGATAATAATGAGTAAATTACACAAGAACATTTGACAATGTACAGCCCAAGGATCTATTTGAACTGCTAGGAAAACTCAATCTACTTGGAGAGGATAACAGAATAATTAAAAACTTATACTGTGAGAAAACCACCTTCATATGGATAGAAAATAAATTGAGTAGGTATACAAAAATAGAAAGGGGTGTGAGAAAAGAAACGTCTTCTTCCTGGATTTATTTCCCCTTGGCAATGACGCTATCATAAGAGAACTGGAGATCCTACCAGGATTTATTTTCTGTTGGTATAATCTCATCCATGTAAGATATGCAAATGATACTATGTTGATGGCCGAAAGGAAACTATAGGACCTCCTAGACTGGTAGGAGAAAGTAAGAGAAAAGTACTAACCATCTACCGCAAGATGACAAAGCATCAGCCGGAGAAAAAAACCCGAGATGCAAGATTGGAGTTATAACAATCAAACTGCTGCAAAAGTTCAAATATCTGGGAAATCTTTTAACAGAGGACAGAAAATACAACACCAACAACAGAGCATGTCTTGGAATAGTGAAAGAGGCATTCCAAATGTTAAGCAAGGTGCTGAGAAATATAAAAAAATTAATTTGAAACATAAAAGAGTGCTTGATTGTTATGCAGTATTCATCCTCTTATATCTCAGAGAATGTTGAACAATCCCCCTCCACAAATTCATAGAAAACTGGAGGCAGCAGAAATGTGGTTCTACAGAAGGATACTGAGAATTCCATGGCTGAAGCGAGTAAATCTTAAAATGACAATAGAAAGAACTACTCAAAATCCAACAAAAACAGCTGAAATTATTTGGACACACAATGAGGAAAGAGGGCTTGGAGAACTTAACTCTCATGCAGCATATTGAGTGCAACAGAGATAAGGGAAGGCAGTGAGCAACTTAACCTGATGAGCTTTTTTCAATGGATGGCAGAATCAGGAAACGATAACCGAAAAACTTTGGACACATAATGAGGAAAGAAGGTTTGGAAAACTTATCCCTCATAGGGCATATTGAGTGCAACAAAGATAGGGGAAGGCAGTGAGCAACTTACCTTATCAGCTTATTTGAATGGATGGCAGAATCAGGAAATGATAGCTGAAATCACTTGGACACACAATGAGGAAGGAGGGCTTGGAAAACTTAACCAACACAGGGCATATTGAGGGCAACAGAGATAGAAGACAGAGAGCCATTTACCTGGTGATCTTGTTTGAATAGATAGCAGAATCAGGAAACATGTGATAAGGAAGGAAGGCTTGAAAAACTTAACCCTCACAGGGTATATTGAGAGTAATAGGGATAGGGTAAGGCAGTGAGCCACTTACCTGGTGAGCTTGTTTTAATGGATGGCAGAATCAGTGAACAATATTTGAAATCCCTTGAATACATAATGTGGAAGGAAGGCTTGGAAAACTTAACCCTGACAGGGCATATTGAGGACACAAGAGATAGTGGAAGGCAGCAAGCCATTTACCTGGTGAGCTTGTTTGAATTAATGGCAGAATCAGGAAACAATAGCTGAAATAATTTGGACACACAATGAGGAAGGAGGGCTTGGAAAACTGAGCCCTCATGGAGCACATTGAGGTTAAGAGAGGGGAAGACAGTGCGCCACTTATCTGATGAGCTTCTTTGCATGGATGGTAGAAGAGAGGGTATAGAAGCCTTACCAAAGATAGAAAAACTGACAACATATAGGAAGTTGTGGAGAGCCATGACTGCCTCTGTCCTGAAAGGAAATGGCAGACGCAAGAAGGATCTCATCAAAAAGTGTTTTTTTTTTCTCTGTCTCCAAAAGAGAAGAAAATATGTTATTAATTCATAAACTTATTAATAATCATCAGTACATTCAATAAAACTTTCTAAAAATGAATCCATGTCACTTTGCATTTAAATACTTTCCTTTTCTTTGTGTTTTATTATGTTCTGGACACAGTGATTTTATTATTGCATTTATGATTTTATATAGTCTTCTTCTACTCTATTGTTAAATTTCCTCTAATCTGCTTTTAGTTTCCTTTTAGTGTGATTTTAAATAGTTTCCTAACAAAAGAATTTAGGGGTTTCCTTCAATACTAGTTAAAATATTTTCCCCACAAATGTGCTTTTAAATAGTTTCATGCTACTGTGTTTTTAGTTTCCTTCCGCTTGTTTTTTTTTGTTTTTTTTGGTTTTGGTCCACTTTCCATTTTAATTTCATCCCATTCTGTTTTCAGTGACACCCACAGTTTGATTTTGAATAGTTTCCTTCCACTTTGTTTTGTAATAGTTTTCTGTTTTTACTTCAAACTGACATGACTTTTAAATAGTTTTAACTTTCCACCAGTGTGTTTTTAATTTCTCACATACTATCTTTAGTTTCCCTTTATCCGCCTTTTATATTCTGATATTTAGATACCATTCTGTTTTCACTTCCAAAATTGTGTCTTTAAATAGTTTTCCCAACATTTTTTTGGTTCCTACCATTGTGGTTGCAACTCCTTAAATGTGATATTAAGTAGTTTCCCTTCCCTTTCTATTTTTAAATAATTTCCTATCATTCTGATTTTAGTTTCCCCACTGTACATTTAAGTCAATTCCCACCGCTTTTCCTTTTTAAATAATATCCTACCATTCTGATTTAAGTTCCATCCCACTCTACTTTTAATTAATTTCTCACCACCTTTTGTTTTTAAATAATTTCCTACCATTCTGATTTAAGTTCCCTTCCACGCTGTGCCTTTAAATAGTTCCCCTTTTTTCTCTTAAAATAATTTCCTGTATTTTAATTTAAGTTTGTCCCACCATCCTGATTTCAATTCACTGCCACACTGTTCTTCTAAGTAGTTCTCAACCTTTTTTCTTTTTTTAAATAATTTCCTATCATTCTGGTTTCAGTTCCATCCCACTTTGACTAGTTTCCCTTCCTCTTTTTCTTTTAAATAATTTCCTACAGTTATGATATCAGTTCCATTCCACTGTCCAATTAAGTACCCGCCCTCTTTTTAAATAATTTCCTGCAATTCTGATTTTTACTTTTTGAATATTTTAATTTTTTCCTCTCAGTTTCCACCTCGGCAGATTTAAACAATTTCTTTGTTTAAGTTCTTTTCTTCTATTCTGTTAATGATATGCATATTTCTTTTCTTGTTGACTCTATAATTCTCCTGCTTTCCCTAGGTGTTATTAACCATGTCTCTGGTATTCTTGACTTTCTAAACAGTATAAATGGACATACCATTTATGTTAGGGGAACTTTTATGGCCAGTCTATGCAAAAATAAATAAGCCTGTCATTTTTTTATCATCCTTCTGTAAAGATATTTTCTTTGATATTCCTTGGGGGTGAATGAATGACTGACACTATATTTTTTGTGTTTTTTTTTTTTTATTCTTTAAGCTAGTGAAGGAAAGCAAGAAGAAAGGACTAAGTATAAACTACAAGAAGCCAAAATGCATGGTTGTCAGCAAAATAGTGAGTCTAAAATGCAAATTACAAATAGTGGATACCAAAATCAAATAAGGACAAAATTTAAATATCTGGAAAGGGTTCTTAACAGACGACAAAGTGCAACACTGAAATTTGATGAAAAGCTAAGCAGAGACAGAAAAACATTAGAAATGAGTATTGAAGTGTTATGCGATATCAGTTCTCCTATATGGTTGTAATAGGATGCATGATGGAGTAATGGATAGCAGCCCAGATTGAGGAATCGAAGAGCCAAGTTCGAATTCCATTCGAATCCATTACATTCACTTACGTGCTAATACCCTTGAGAAAGGTATGAATCCTCTTCTTCTCTCCCCAGATATAGGTAAGTAGCAGGGAAGACTGGATTCTATAACCTTGGATGGCAACTGGTCTACCGCAGAAAGAAATGGCAACCTACTGAGGGAAAAAGGAGTAATTGATAGAGGCTCGGATTGAGGAATCAGAGAGGAAGTTTGAATTCCAGCTGAATTAATTACATTCACTTACATACTAATACCCTTGGGAAAGGTATGAATCCTCTTCTTCTGCCCCCACCTATGGGTAAATACCAGGACAGACTGGGATTTATAGCCTTGGATGGCAACTGGTCTACCACAGAAAGAAATGACAACCTACCGTAAGAAAAAATTTGCCTCATCAGTCATGTATCGAAAGATACATGATGCCTAAGTTTGTATCATGCATGGCCCATAATTGACAGACTGATATGGCAGTAAATGCTGCACAATCTCCTTAAACATGAAGAAAAAACTTGAAGCAACAAAAATATAGTTCTACAGAAGAATGCTGAGAATACTATGCACCTAACATGTGAACAATGACAAAGTTTCAGAGAAAATGAAAACCAAATGGAAACTTATACTTAACATCAGGAAGAGGCAGTTGAAATTTCTGTGACACATAATGAAGAAGGAGTGCTCGAAAAATCTGTTACTCAGATGACAGATTGAAGGCAAGAGAAACAAATGGAAACAACTATTAACATACATAAGTAAATGGATGATGGGATGTAATTTACATTATTCGGAAATATAGACAGATAATGACAGGACGTGTTTAGGAGAAATAGTGAAATAACAAGATTTATTAAGAGCTACAAAGGAGAGGAAATTGTGGAGAGCCATGATCGACCACATTCTGAAGGGTCAAAGCACATAGAAACAGAAGAATGAGCTTGAGTAAATTGATGGTGGAACAGGGTTTAGGAGAGATAAAAAAAAAAAAATTTATTAAGACCTACAAAGGACAGGAAATTGTGGAGAGCCATGATCACCAACGTCCTGAAGGGAGACGGCACATAGGAGAAGAGGGATGAGCTTGAGTAAATTGATGGTGGAACAGGGTTTAGGAGAGATAATAAAAAAATAAAATTTATTAGGACCTACAAAGGACAGGAAATTGTGGAGAGCCATGATCACCAACGTCCTGAAGGGAGACGGCACATAGGAGAAGAGGAATGAGCTTGAGTAAATTGATGGTGGAACAGGGTTTAGGAGAGATAATAAAAAAACAAAATTTATTAGGACCTACAAAGGACAGGAAATTGTGGAGAGCCATGATCACCAACGTCCTGAAGGGAGACGGCACATAGGAGAAGAGGAATGAGCTTGAGTAAATTGATGGTGGAACAGGGTTTAGGAGAGATAATAAAAAACAAAATTTATTAGGGACCTACAAAGGACAGGAAATTGTGGAGAGCCATGATCGCCAACGTCCTGAAGGGAGACGGCACATAGGAGAAGAGGAATGAGCTTGAGTAAATTGATGGTGGAACAGGGTTTAGGAGAGATAATAAAAAAAAAATTATTAGGACCTACAAAGGACAGGAAATTGTGGAGAGCCATGATCGCCAACGTCCTGATGGGAGACAGCACATAGGAGAAGAGGGATGAGCTTGAGTAAATTGATGGTGGAACAGGGTTTAGGAGAGATAATAAAAAAACAAAATTTATTAGGACCTACAAAGGACAGGAAATTGTGGAGAGCCATGATCGCCAACGTCCTGAAGGGAGACGGCACATAGGAGAAGAGGAATGAGCTTGAGTAAATTGATGGTGGAACAGGGTTTAGGAGAGATAACAAAAATAAAATTTATTAAGACCTACAAAGGACAGGAAATTGTGGAGAGCCATGGTTGCCTACTTCCTGAAGGGTCTCAGCTCATAATGAAGATCATTTGATTACTGGGAAAAATTCACACTCCTCTCCAGTCTTTTGAACAGGTGTAAAGGTTTATCCCTTATTTCTTGTTTAGGATTGGTTTTTCCAGTTCCTTCTGAAGATTTTTCATTCTCTTTCAATTCCATATCCCTTTGTGTCTTAGTGGCTTTATCATCTTGCTTGGATTGATAAAAAATATCCTTATCTTTATTTTTTTGATCCCTTGCATAGAATATTGTTGCCATATATGGTCTGGTGCTCCCACTGTTTGTTTTAAGGTCCTCAATAAAGTCTAGACATAGATATGCAATGTGATTGGCCCTGATCTGGCATCTCATCTACAGTCACTCTATCAGAGATATGCTGTCACCTCCCTCTGTCTTTTTTACAAATACTTTCACAGTAACTGCTCCAGCCAGCCACTTTCACAAGTTCACAGACTGCATGAAATTAAGCGTGCTGCTAGGCTGGCATCTCAGTCCCACCCTTTCACTGTTGAAATGGTTAAATGTAGCCATCTCTTCTACTCCAATAGCCTCATGTCTCGCACTTCCCATCTGTGGAACTTCCTTCCTCTTACTTGCTTCCCTGATAGTTATAATCTTCAACTATTCAAATGTAATGTCAATCGACATCTCCAGATGCCTTGATCTTTTCCCTGTCCTTCTCTTCATCATTTTCTCTATCGCGCCTCTTTACTCTTGCTCTCACTCTCTGTAAGCCCTTGCGTACTAGTGGCACTCCCACCTTGCTTGGGGGTGAAATGCTTAAAGAAAAACAAAAAGAAAACTTTTAATTACATGGAATACTGTTAATATTCAGTCATTGTTTTGCAGCAAACATCCTTATTTTTGTTGTTTTGATCACAATCCTGATAGAGCACATTTAACACAATTGTGAAGCAGTCAAACTTACAAAAATCAGCATGCTTACTTAGCCCACTGTTCTGGAAGAAGACAATTATTTTAATAAAACAGTTGAATGATTGAAATTGATAAACACAAGCACTTGATGATTACTGGGACAAAGAATGAATTTAAAGAAAATTTAAGAATAGCAATTAATAATTTTAATAAGATAAACTCCTTTTATTATTGTTTTTTATGGTTTATCAACCTTTTGCTGGTTATTTAAAGCCAGAAAATATTTTTAGATTGTAAGAATGTTTTGGAAATAATAATGATTTACTGATACTAATTAACCCATAGCTGGGGGGAGAATGGGTGAATTCATACTTTATCCCAAGGATATTTATATATAAGTGAATATAGTAATTGGAATTGGAAATCATCTCTATGACTTCTAATTCCAAGCCATTATCCATTACATCACCTACACATCTAAGATTGGGTAATCACTTGGGAATACCAAGTTCTACAATTATGGTCAACAGGTTCAACTTCAGTCAATATGAGAACTGGTATGTCAATATGATTTGGTCATAAGTCTTTTATTATTGTACTAGCTCCACATTTAATGATGAATATTCAACTTACAATTAAGAGTAAAAGTGATTTTACTAATGCCACCTGAATTAAAAAAGAACATAATTCTTTATGTAGAAAATACTTTGTGAACCAATTAACAACTATATTACCAACTATAAACACTCATCAAAAACATATTACTTCACCAATCTTGATTGAATCCATTCTTAAAGAAGCTAACATGTTTATCTAAAACAAATGATAAGTACATAAAAATATTCCCAAATCAACACGCAAAAAACACCAAGCATAATGTCGAATACACACACACACAGAGGGTGCAGCAAAAATACCAACCACACCCTGTAACCCCTTGTGTCTTAGTGGCTTTACTGCCTTGCATGGGGTGATACTGATAAAAAAATGAAAGTATTTTGAAAGATTATTAATAACTATATTACCAACTATAAACACATGTCAAAAACATTATATTACATCACCGACCTTTATTGAATCCATTCTTAAAGAATCTAATGTATGTTTATTTAAAACAAATGGTATGTATGGTAAAAATGTTCCCAAATTAACATACAAAAAACAACCAAACATAACGTCTACCAGACACACACACACCCATGCTTACAAAAACGCATTATCATCAAAATCTCATATAGACAAACTATAATTATTATACACTTATATACATAAAGCAATATTTACGGTTTTTCAGTTATGCTTGAAATGCATTAATTTTATGAAATTTCAGATGGACATGTCATCTCTCCTTGGATTCAGAATGTCACAAATTCTACTAATGTTGATTTAAAAAGTTAAATGCACGTGAAACAGGATTAACCAATGAAAATCAAACACAAAAGTAAAAATATCACAATTTCTTTCTTTCTTTTTTCTCATTCTCTGATGCAGCTTTAATAAAAGTGAATGATGTTTTTCTTTCTCTTAATACTCTGCTTAGCTTTTGGAAGGCATCTTTTGCTATCTCAATGCCCCTTTGTATTTCAGTGTCACACTTTTTGTCCTCTTTTAAAACACTTCCCAGACATTTAAATTGTTGTACTTGTTTGTTTTTGGTATCTCCAGTTTGCAATTTCCATGTTGGGCCGTCCCTTTTACTAACAACCATGCTTTTTATCTTCTTGTTATCAATGTTTAGTCACTTTTCCTCACTTTCCTTAACTATCAGGAGTTCTTGTAGTTTTCTTTGTCTGCTATCAATACTGTATTATCTCCATATCTTATGTTGTTAAGATTATGGCTGCCAATAATGAATCCTGGTAGGACTTCTAACTTTCTCGGAAACACTTCACTGTATAATTTGAAGAAGTATCATGAGAAGACACATTGTTGACTTACACCTCATTCTATTTTTGTATATTTAGTGAATATACAGGTGGTTTTCTGCTAGTATAGCTTCTGGATAATTCTAATGTCTTTTCCAAATATGTCAAAGGATACATCGCAGTTCAAAGCTAGATCAGCGTTCAATAAGCAATTATATTCAACCTAATTACAATTAATAGAAGATGAAGTAATTCAATAGTTCAATTATGGTGATCCAGTTGTTCAATGAGGCCTGACGTCTACTTGTCAAACTATTATTTTCAGATTACATCACTATTTTAGTCAGTTAGCCTTATTCCATTTAATCAAGTGTTTTATTCAAGTCATCGTCTACCTCCAGGACCATGCACCAGGTAAATAAATTCTTGTAGTTTCCTTTCTTTGTTATCAACACTGCGACAACTGCATATCTTAAGTTGTTAAGATTTGTTAAAGCCATCTATAATGAATCCTGATAGAACTTCTAATTCTCTCACAATTGCCTCACTGTATAGGTACAATAAGTCTGGTGAGAAGACTCATCCTTGTCTTAAACCTCTTTCTATTTTTATATATTTAGTGAATTCATTTTCTATCTGTGTGCAGACAGTTTTCTGCTAGTATATCTTCTGGATTATTCTAATATCCTTTCCAAATATGTCAAGGATACATCGCAGTTCCAAGCTAGAACAGCCTTCAATAAGCAATTATATTCAACCTAATTACAATTAATGGTATGTAAAGTAGTAATAATAGTTCAATTATGGTGATCCAGTTGTTCAATGAGGCCTGACGTCTACTTGTCAAACTATTATTTTCAGATTACATTACTATTTTAGTCAATTAGCCTTATTCCATTTCGTTTACTGTTTTATTCAAGTTGACATTCACTTTCAGGACCGTAGGCCTTGTAAACATTAGTCAAGCCCAAATATTAAGTCATCAACCATTTCTCCTTTAATTTTTGAAATGTATTAATGATTGTATTTGGGAACACTTTCTTGAAGACTCCAAATTCTGCAAGATCATAAAAGTCCACAGGATTGCATTTGGAATCAACTCATTAAAGCAGTTATCAAAATGAATACCTGCTAATTAGGTACTTCTGAAGAACTGGTACAAAACAAATGCCTGAACTTAGCAACTAACATAAAGTGAGTTCTTTTCATAGACATAATCGTACCAATCAAGGAAATTGGCGCAAAGATGCTGAAGCTAAGCTAAGATGAGAAGTGGGATAAGTAAGCGCTCTGCCAAACAGAATATCACAAAGAAGAATGAATGACTCTGAAAAACTCCCCAGAATAATGGCAATATAATCTCTCTAGATGCAGACAAAAGCAACGCAATGGGTTTTAATGGACAAGACGAAGAATTTAAATAGACTGGCAAATGTAATGGAAGATGTTAGATACGAAAAAGCTGAAGAAAGATTCTGCTTCCAACAATGGATTAAGATTCTCATCTAAAAAGAATCAATGAATGGTAAAGAAAATTCCTGTTTAAAAAGAACAAATTTACAGAGATATTTTTTTTATTTCTTCACTTGTGTTTTTGCTTTACTGGCACCCGTGAAGCTACAGCAATATAAAATCTTGAGTTACCAAAGTTCTTTCCATTCTTCTGCTTTTATATGCCATATCCCTTCAGGACATGGGTAAACATAGCTCTCCATTTCTTCCTATTCTATAAAAATTTTATTCCCTACTTTTTGTGATGCATGGTGGCCATTAATGATTAATTATAACTCAAGACTTGAATATAAAACAGTATTTAATTACAAGCGCAAATAAATACTTAACAAGAACAAAGAAGCAACAGTCAAACAAAGATAATTAACCATTTCAGTGAATACCTTGTTAGTAGTCTGGCTTGGCTTAACATCCAGTAAATCCTAAATCAAAACCCAAATCATCGATGCACAATAATTTCCACTAATTTGACTGGATAGTTCCATTCAGTAGTAAACTGCAGACAGTAGCTTGACACAGCTATTTATACACCTGACAGAAAACATATATTCATAAGTCCAGAATGTCACTTCAGTGTTGGTAGTTAGTCATTTTCTTCCTGTAGGACACTCCTAAATCTAAGTTCTTGTGCCAAAACACAAAAAAGTTTAATAGCAAATCATAATAGGCACAAAATAACAAAATAAGACTCAACCACTGCGTAAACTTTTAAAGGAAAAAACATTTATTACACAAGTACGGAAAAGGCATAAATACAAATTTTGCATGAAAACAAATTTTTGTGCACCTTTTAAGGCAGGATAAGAATTTCTAATAAAAAAGATTATCATGGAAAAATGAAAAAAAAATAAATTTCAGTTTAGAAAAAGACACAGAATCAATGATGAAAATGGGAAAACAATTCAAGAAGACAGAAAATAAAAAACAAAGGTATAAACACCTTTCAGAAAAAACAAAAACACCTACTTGCCCAACAAGCATCTCAGGGAAATGTAGAAAAGTCCCTTTTAAATTCACACTGTGTTTGGGAAAATTTCTTTGAATTCATTTCATTCATTTTTTTGTCCAACTACAGGAGAATTTGGTAAATATTGGTTTTGTTTCCCAAGTGCTAATATACCTTAAAATTTTTCCAAAATCATCATAATTCCATGCAATGTACATGCTGTACTCAAATTAACAATTAAATTATGAAGAAACCTTACTGTTTTGGAGTTATCGACAAGAAAAAAAGGGACAAATTAAAAATAAAAAACATTAAATAATTTTAAAGAACTTTTGAGTTAGGTGTTAAGTTTAGACATGGGATTTTCTTTCTGTGTAGAAAAGGGGACAAATTAAAAACAAATTAAATAATACAATCAACCCTTTTACTTTACCAAGTTTGTGCATTAATTTTTGGTTTTTTTTTTCAATTTTACAATATAAAAAATGCTTTATTTTTATTAATTAATTTGTTTTTTTTAATTTGTCATTACTATTCGAAATGGAAAAATGGTTCTATTGTATTATTTAATAAAACTACACTTACCAACAAAAAAAAAAATTACATTTCTTTATGGTAGTGTGTAGTGATTTTCTGCAAGGAACGTCTGTAAAAGAAGTAAATAGGCCAAAGGCAAGTGCAAGTATCCTACAGTGAATAAGAATTAATGATGGCAGTAATGGGGGACAAATGACCAACAAGAAGTCCAATTTTTTCTTGTTGATAACTCCAAAACAGGTTTCTTCATAATTTAATTGTTAATTCAAGTTCAGCATGTACATTTGCATGGAATTATGATGATTTTGGAAAAATTTTAAGGGATATTAGCGCTTGGGAAACAAAACCAATATTTACTGAGAATTTTCACTTCAAAATTCTTTAGTCTTTCTCTGTTGCTGACTGGTGCCCTCTTGATGTCTTGGGGACATGTAGTAATTTTAGAAAAGTCCCTCTTAAATTCACACTGGGTTTGAGAAAATTTCTTTGAATTCTTACCATTTTTTGTATTTTAATGGCAGGAGAATTTTCTCTTTAACTTCAAAATTTTTTAGTCTCGCTGCAGCTGGCTGGTGACCTTTTGTCATTTTGATGCTCTCTTTGTGATGTCAAATGCCTTCTGCTCCTCAATGTTGATTTGCCTTGTCCCCTTCCTGTCAAAATGTCATCTTTTGTCCACTGACCTGGTATTTGGAAAGGGTGGTTCACAGAAGGCTTCATTCAAATTTTCAAATTATGTTCATAGATGCAGGCTTTTAAATAATGTGATGTCTCCCTCACATAAACAATTTTGTATTGTGAACAATTTATTTGATAAATCCTGACATTTAAATTGGTGTTAGATTTATTTCTCTCTTTAATAATATCTCCACTTGTCTTGTCTAGTATTATGGATGATTAATTTGTTTGCAAGTTTATTAGAAAGGATTATGATTTTTGTGTAATTTTTGTTAGAAGTTTTATTGGTGGCATCTGTTTTTTTGGCTTTGTGGATTTGGTAAGCTTGTTTTTTAGCATTGAGGATAAAATGATGTGAGTAGTGGAGAAGGTTGAAAGTTTTTTTCAATATATTCCTCTTCTTCATTTAGGTATTCCGGGCTATATATACTAAGGACTCTGAGATAGTATCCTATGATTAGTTCAGATTTTATTTTTAGGTTGTGGTGGGAATAGAAGTTGATTAGATCATTCTTGTTTGTGGGTTTACAGTATACCTTAAAATGTAATTTCTCATTGTTACATATTAATAACATGTCGAGGAAAGGTAGAGAATACTGATGTATTAAAGGTACTTTGAATGAGAATTTATGCATTGATTTCAAATGATCAAATATTTAACAAAAATCTTTCACATTTTTTTCTTTTTCTGTTCTTATTTAAAATATTGTTTTCCTCACTGTAAATGCATCTTTTCTCTTGAATCAAATATCAATGACGTCTTTTTCAGTTATGTCAAATCAATATCATTGGCTCTAGTTTAAAAAACAAAACCAAAAGAAAAAATATAAGCAAAACAAATTAAGAAAAATTTTATTTTAGTTCAATAATTTTTTCTCAATTTCAAGATTTTATTTCTCAAGAATTCAAAAACAAATTTTTTTGATATTTTTCCTTTTATTAGTCATATAAAAAATGATATAACTATTGACTCTTGTCTTAGTAGCAAGTTTGACAGATCCAATATCAATTTGGCAACTGCTATTGAAAAGGACCTCCAGTCTGGGGCAAAGAATGGCTTATAAATTTTAACAACTTCAAAACAAAACTGCTTTCATTTAATCACCATAGAGAACCTTTTCTGCCTGCCATCAGAATGGCTGATACTAACCTCCAGAAGAATACCTCTTTGCAACTTCTTGGGCTCATGTTTTCCAATGACATGACGTGGAGTGATGATATTGAATCAATTGCTAGATCTGCTGCTAGGATAGTTGGTTCACTGTGTTGTGTCAGACAATACTTCTTACACTTTTATAAATGCATAATATCTGGTCTGGTGCTCCTATGATATATCTCCAGATTCTTGACAAAATTTAAAGAATTGTCTGCAATATAACATATCCTAACCTGGCATCTTGATTTCAGTCACTTTCACACCAACATGAAATGGTTACCCTCTTTTATTTACAAATATTTTCATGGCAATTGTTCTGATGAGCCGTTCTCCTTAGTGCTTCCACTGCATGAATTTAAATGTACTACTGGATTAGCAATTAGGTCTCACCATTTTACTGTTGACATAGCTAAATGCAGCCATCAATTCTATTCTAATAGTTTCTTTTCTCAGACTTCTTGATTATAGAACACCCTTCCTACAGATCTATAATTCCATCGGCGAAAACATGACTTTACTCTGATGTCTGGAATCTTCCTTCTTCTCCAACATCCGGGGCATTAGGACAAACTTCTGCAGTCTGGAATCTTTCCTCACTGCAAACAGTCCGGATATATACTGGCTCTCTGTGAGACAAACCTTGTCTCGTCTATCCCTCTTCTGATCTCTCTGATCCCCGGCTGCCTTCCTCTCCTCAGAAAAAGACTCTCCTAACCCACATAGAAATCTTGGTGTCTACATCAAGGAACATCTCCCTCTGGCCAGAGAGTTCTCTCTTGAATTTTAACAGACCAGTCATACATGTGTCTCCAAACCTTCTCTCCTTTTGTTAATATCTCTTCTTCCTTTTACCACTCTCCATCCTCTCAAAAATGTGAGATTTCTGATAGCATTTCTGACAGCATAGACAAGGCTCTCTCCCTCCACCCGTTTGCTCATCCTTTTGTGTTTGGTGACTTTAACGCCCATCACACCTTGTGGCTTAAGAATGCTACTACTGACCACACAGACATTCAAACGCTCAATTTTTTCAATCTCCCATTCCTTCACACAGATAAAATAACTTTCCCACTCGTTTTGCCTTCAACCGGGAAAACAATCCTCTCTTCTCGACCTGTGCTTTGCCTCCATCCCAAATCCTGCAGCGCCTTGCAACTTTGCCCTCTTGGTAACTCTGATCATGCATCTAGCGTCAGTTAACATCTCCTTCAACTCCACCCCCTATAAAGAACCTCCTACCACTAGAACTTCGTTCTAAATATCAAGAATCTGACTGGGACGCGTTCCGTGATTTCCTCCGCGATGTCCCCTGGGATGGAAATGTCTTTAAGCTCCCCGTCCAAGAATGTGCTTCTGAGGTCTCTTCCTGGGTTAAAGCTGGAATCGACGCTTTCATCCCATCAAGGAAATATAGGGTCAAGTTGCGCTTTCCACCTGGTTCTCAGTTGCTTTCAGCCGCCATCGTCCCATTTATCATGTTTACTACTTCCACCTATTCCATAGCGACATGTCTGACTGCAATAGACGTCTCTTTGCCTCTGCCCGTAATGAATGTAAGCATGTCCTCAAAATGCTAAGTCACTATTTGCGGCTCAGATGAAGGAATGTATTGCATATTGCAAATTTGGCTCCAAAGATTATTGGCATCTGTGCAAGAGCATATTGAACAATTGCAAACCCTCTATACCTCCTCTATTCAACCAGTTCGAAGTCCTGACCTCCTCTGCCGACAAGGCTGAATGCTTTGCTCGGAAATTTTCATTCAACTCGATACTCGATTCTTCTGGTGTACCCATTGTTTTTATACTTCCATCTTAGAACTGAGGCCATATTGAGTGGGTTAAACCAACCCCATCTTTGGTACTTTGGCGTTATTCCCAATTTAGACCCCAACAAGGCTAGTGGTGGTGAGGGATACCAGCCATTGTCTTGAAGAAATGCGCGCCTGAACTGGCGCCCGCATATATGTAATATACAACTTTTATGTTTCAAGGAATCTTGTTTTCCTGACTGCTGGAAGTTCTCTTCGATCGTTCCTGTCTTCAAGAACTCCGGCGACCCTCTGACCCTTCCAACTACCGTCCTATCAGTCTCCTTCCCCTCTTCGCAAAGTCTTGAAGCTCTAATCAATACCGGGGTGGTTAACCACCTCACATCCCATAATCTGCTCTCAGACAAGCAATATGGTTTCCGCTTTGCCTGATCTACAGCCGATGTGCTCACAGCCATCACTGAAACAGTCTACCGAGCTCTCCAAAATAACGGGGAAGCCCAAGCCATGGCACTAGACATCTCCAAAGCATTTGATAGGGTTTGGCATGCCGGCCTTCTTTGCAAGCTCCAGGGTTATGGCATTACAGGTCGATTATATAACCTAATACGATCATTCTTGTCAAACCGTGAATTGAAGGTCGTTCTCAATGGATTCTCCTCCAATTCCTATCCCACGAACGCAGGTGTTCCTCAAGGCTCCATCCTTGACCCTACTCTATTCCTTATCTATATAAATGACCCTCCTGATGCCATAACTTCCCAAGTTGGCATCTACGCGGATGACACCACAATTTATTCCTGCCTCAAAAACAAATCTAGTCTTGTGGACAAAACTTACCTGGCTATGCATCTCGAAAAGGACCTCCAATCGATTGTGAACTGGGGCATGAATTGGCTGGTCAACTTCAACACTTCTAAGACAAAACTTCTCTCTATTAATCACCACCGCTCTCTGCGGCTTCTCGGTCTCACGTTGACTGCTGACCTGAGATGGAATAAATACAATGAGTCAATTGCCTCGTCCACCACAAGGAAAGTTGGCTCCCTGAGCCGCGCCAGGAAGTTTTTCTCCCTGGAGTCTATCCTCCAGATCTACAAATCAACAATTCGCCCTTGCATGGAGTATTGCTGCCATATATGGTCTGGTGCCCCTTCTGTTTGCCTCAGAGTTCTTGATAGGCTCCAGAGGCAGATATGCAATGTAGTTGACCATGCCTTGGCATCTCGTCTACAGTCACTTTCTCGCAGATGCGCCGTCGCCTCCCTCTGTTTGTTCTACAAATACTTTCATGGAAATTGCTCTGAGGAACTGCATTTGCTGGTTCCCAGACGTCATGAATTCCAGCACCTTACAAGGCTGGCATCCTGCTCTCACCCCTTCACTGTCGAAACTCCTAAATGTAGCCGTCTCTTCTACTCTAATAGCTTCATGTCTTGCACCTCTCGCCTGTGGAACTCCCTTCCCTATACCTGTTTCCCTGTGAGCTATAATCTCCAGCTATTCAAATGTAATGTCAATCGATATCTTCAGTTGCCTTGATCTATCCACTATCCTTCTCCTCATCCTTTCTTCTATCACTCCTATCTGATCTTGCTCTAAACTTTCTGTAACCCCTTGCATCCTAGTGGCTTCCCGCCTTGCTTGGGGTGAAATGCTTTAAAAAAATGTCCTAGACGATGAAACGTAGATAGTTTAAATTATCTAGATTTTGACTAATAGTTTTAAATAGTTAAAAAGATAAAATAGATATTTTAAACTATCTACTGTAAACATTTTAAAACATTTAAAAAAAAACAAAAACCATTTGGACATATCATAACTTAGCTACCTCCCCTAATGTTTACATCGTGAAATTTGAATCATACAGTATATAACCTTTGTGTTTTTTACTTCGCAGGTAAAAAAATTAACTTTCAGATGAACACAACAGTCTTAGAAAAAAACAAAACCCTGATGATGAACTTGTGCTAATTTCGAAAGTACTCAGAATAAATATCAACATGGTAATTTTCTCACTTCCTTTACTACTAAGAAGCTTATCTGTGAATATGAGAGGGTCCTATTGAAAATAAGTAAATGAAACTTGTCTAAATTATTCAATGAGACATATCTTAATATATATGTATTTGTGTGTGCGTGTGTATATATGTATGTTTCATTGAATAATATAAACATACGTCTCTTTACTCATCAAGGAAAGTGCCTTAGTTTTTCCTACCAATATACTGTCAATCTCCTCTGAGATCATCCTCAAGAGTAAATTACAAAGACAACTGTGATTGTTGTACTGATAATTTTCAAAAAACACACATGAACACACATTTGGAAAAATATAATAAAAAATTAAACAGACAGACCTTGTTGGTTCTTTTTGGATAAATACTTACTGCCTACATCTATACTAGCTTAAAAGCTACCCTATCAGGTGGTATTTACACTAGTTCCTGCGAAGTGATCTTGATTGGGCCTTCATCACATTAGGTAGGGATGAGTAAATGTGATAGGCAACAATAAACTACAGAAGAACTCAAAATTGATCGCTGCATTTAAGTATTGCATTAATATTTAAGCTTACCTTTCAAAAGTTCAATGATAATTCTTCTGTTGCCACTTAATTTAAGGGCAGTTTGATGTACGTAGGTGCTTACTTTCTGTACAATCAATTATTTTTATTTCATGAGTGACTTTCGTTGGATTTCACAATTAATTTTGATTATTCCCAAATTTATTTCCAAGTTAAAAAAATTGTTATCATTCCAAAAAATTTGTCACAAAAAAATCACGGAAACTGTTGGCATCATGAAAACTTGGGAATGCAAAAGTTAAGGATCGCAGGTCTGGATCCAGCTTGGAATGTTTTTAATTTCCTCACGGAGTCGACCTGATTCCAAAATGATATGTTGGGCTATGGCCTCTAGGAGTAAAATTGAAAACGTGTGACACACTGACATTCACACACACACACACATATATATATATATATATAACTTAAGATTATTGCACAAAATTTTATAAATGAATCAACTGGTTGTCACAGTGAGTTCTTTTCATAGACATAATCGTGCCAATCAAGGAAATTAGCGCAAAGATGCCGAAGCTAAGCTAAGATGATAAGTGGGATAAGTAAGCACTCTGCCAAACAGAATATCACAAAAGAAAAGTATGGCAGCACACTAAATAGATTGTGTTTAAATTTCAGCTGACATTTTGTACCCAGGAAGAAGGTTTGAATTTATCTCTTCTTCCTGCCACATTATGAATAAAAAAGTATAGAAGACTAAGTTTTTAGCTTTGATAGAACAGCATATCTACACAGAGGTCAACTCAAACACCTTGCTAACATTTTACGAGTCAGCAAGATAGGTGCAAACCAATTACTATGCGTTTTTGATGGACACTGGAGAAGGAAAACAGAAAATAGCTGAAATAAATCAATAAATAAACAAATATCATGATGTTTATTTTGTAAAGATGTATTTTTTGAGACATCTTTAATCTCCTGTTTCTCTGTCAGACTGTGTTTGTTCAAGTCATATTTAACTGTCATGGCAGTAATTTTAAGCGGAATTAATTTGAAGTGAAGTGTCTTTTGAGAAAAGAAGTTTTAAATCTGTTTTTAAGAATTTTTCAAAAGATTTGTGCTTTAGGTTCAGAGGAAATACAATGAAAACAATATTTTTTTATGTTTTCTATCTACATCTTCCTGAAGGATTTTATCATATATTAAATAATAATAATGACAAAATTACTGTATAATGTTTCCTTAAAATTTTAGCTCTTTTTGACTAATCTACTTTACTGTTAATCTCAGGGCTGGTGGATTTAAAATTTTGGACAACCTGTCTCTAAAAGAATTTCCAGTTTCATGGGGTTTGAAGATCACAAACATATTAAAATGATAGTTGACATGAAGTGTTGATTCCTATGTATACTGTCAATCTTTATATATATATATATATATATATATATATATATATATATATATATATATTTTATGGACAAAATGTCCGACAATTTATTTTTAAAGACATTTTTTTGTTTTGACGTTGTTTTTATAGATACAAAGTATTTAAGTAAATGCTCTGTTTATGATAAACAGTATTAAATAACATTTAAATATTTTGTCTTCAAAAAAACGTTAAATGTTAAAATTCTTTAATAAATAAATTGTTTAAACTTTTTCCATTTCTTAATCGACGTCATTTGTTTACATTTGATACGCCAGAGCAGTTATGAATGTACGAGATTCATGGAAGATTGAAGTTTATAAGCAGTAAATTCGACCTTGCCTACCGAACGCTCCTTTGTGGAGATCGGATAAGGGATTGTCAATGAAAAATGAGACGGTTCCGTTATAGATGCAGGTTCAAATCCTGTCAAAGGACGAATATTTTCTATGAAAATTTCTCGGACATTCAGGCGGTAAATGTTATTTAATACTGTTTATCATAAACAGAGCATTTGTTAATATTGTATCTATAAAAACAACGTTAAACATAAAATGTCTTTAATAAATATATATATATATATAAAAGAAATATACTTTTAAGGTGTGCTATATTTTATAGGATAAAGTGCTCAATATCAGAGATAGAGCATGTGTAAATATAAAAGTGAACATTGAAACATCAACACTTAGAGGCAACGGGCTGTTTCATGCTTAAAACAATTTCTGTTGCCTCTAAGTTTGACTTCAATGGTCAAATTTTTATATTTATATATATATATATATTTATTAAAGACATTTTATGTTTAACGTTCTTTTTTATATGTACAGATATTTAGTAAATGCTTTCGGTTTTAAATAAAACAGTATTAAATAATTTACCGGCCAGAATGTCCAAGAAATTTCAAGAAAATATTTAATACTATTTATTATAAACAGAGCATTTACTTAAATACTTGTATTTATAAAAAGAACGTTAAACATAAAAATGTCTTTAATAAATAAATTGTCGGACTTTGTCCATTTCTTAATATATATATATATATATATATATGAAAATGGAAACTATATTTACAAAAAGTGACAATAATCTGTTTCATGCTTGAACCCAATCTTCAGGCTATGTATTCAAGATTCTGTGCAAGCATGAAATAGACTCTCTCTCTCTCTCTCTCTATATATATATATATATATATATATATATATATATAGGTAATAATCTATTGGTATATAATCCAAATGAATCCTAAAAACATTAGGACTGATCCACAAAAAGCACTCAATATATTTATTATAACAGAGCATATAAATATTTGAATGAGGTAAATTTGGATTTCTATTCTATGTTATATATATATATATATTAGGAAAATGATCCGTATGGTGTTTAAGGATTTAGGTCTTAAAACTAAAGTTACGTCCAACATTAAACAGGTAGACTTTCTGGATGTCACCTTAGACCTTAATAATAGTTCTTTTCAACCTTATATGAAGGTTAATTCTAACCCAGTCTATGTACATCCTAATTCCAACCACCTCCTTTTGTAATTAAACATATAACCTCCTTTATAGAATTTACAATCAGTGCTAACTCTTCTAGCAAAGAGATTTTTAATAAACATAGTGAATTTTATAATTCTGCCCTTAGGAATAGTGGTTATAAAGGTACCACTATTGAATATAGAAATCCTGTTAATTATGACCACAATAAAAAAAAAGAAGATCCAGCATGATCATCTAGTTTACTCCCCCTTTCATCTTAATGGTTAAAACCAAATTAGGACATAAATTTCTAAATCTTACCAAAAAGCATTTCCCCTAAACAAATCTGCTTAGTAAAATATTTAATAGAAATACTCTTAAATTAAGTTATTGTTGTGCAAATAATCTCAAGAAAATAATCAAAAAACATAATAACAAAGTATTCAACAAGTAAAGGAATTAAACCGTATGACAGATTCTAATGATGCATTTAAGAATACTTAGTATAATAATATAAATACTAGTGGATGTAATTGTAGGAACCCCAATAATTGCCCATTGCAGAATAATTGCCAAGCTAGTTCCCTAGTACTTAGTACTATTTCTACACTTGAAAACCTATTTATTAAAAAAAATTATTAAAAGATTTTACATTGGAAGTACTAAAAATACATTTAAAATCCATTGGTATCAACATGTGTTATTCTTCAAGACGGTTTGCTGTCTACATACATTTGGAATTTAAAAGAGAAAAACAAAATTCCTACTGTTAAGTGGAAATTAATTAGAAGAGCTTGAGCCTGTAATTCTCTATATGCAACATGTTATCTTTGTCTCAATGAAAAACTGGAAATCATTAAATTTAGAGACAGGATTAATCTATTAACCCAGAGGAATGAACTAACTGTTAACTGCAGACATTGTACATAATTTACCTTGCAATCTGGATTGAAGTGTTATTGGGTTAGACATTGAAATGGTATTATTAGTTTGTATTACTATTATTTTTTGCTATTATTATTTTTTATTGGTTCTTTAATTATTTTATTTTTATTTATATGCTTGTACAGATATATATATATATATATAAACTTGATCATTGTCATTAATTATTATCTATTCTTATTTGCCATTGATTTAATCTAACATAGATAATTAAGTTGATATTGAATAGTTGCAATGCTTAATGCATTTATCCTGCATGGACTCTGAATTTATTAGGGTTATCTTGGTAGGAATGTGTGTATGTATGTTAATATATTTGTTAGTATAGATGCATGGATTTGTGTGCATGTATATCTAAGTATTAGTTTTTATGTCTATATGTATGTTTATATGTGAATGTTTATGTATTTGTATTTTTTTCACATATATATATGTGTGTATGTATACATATTCTTTCTTTTCTTTATTTAGTTTTTTTATCTTTCAACTACTTATGCCTTTTGTTTTTTTTTTTACCTTCATTTGATCACACCCCTACACACACACACTTTTTTTTTATCTATATATTGTTCCCCTACCTGAAGAGCCCTCTTGAATGAAACTTCAGTATTAGTAAGTGGACAAATACTGTTTTACTTTTCATCTGAAATTATATATACATATATTTTTAAGATTTAAGAGACAACAGATATTTTTATATATAGTGCTAATATTAAAAATATTAGAACCATATTAAAAATCGAGTGTTAATGATATTATATGAAAAAATTACTTTTAAATGTCAATTTTATCCCAACTTTGAAGTTTCTTGCTAAAATTGCCAGTCTTCAGGGGCTGTGGTTTTAAATGGTATTTCCAATTTTTTATCAATTTTTAAAAATTTGCTCTGTGTCTTTTTCGATCAACATTTTTTACACTGTTTTGTACATGTTCAATTGTCATAAATTTAATGTTCTTTTACACACACACATTCACAAAATTTGCTTTTGTTTACGTCTTTCATTTTCTCAGCTGTAGATTTTTCTTCCAGTTTTTCATTTTTTCTTTGAAATCAAATTAATTATTTTTTATTGTTTATATAGAAGTTGTCATGTTATATTATTAATTGAATTGTAATATTTATTAATTTTTATTATTAATGGAATTATAATATTTTAGTTAATAATTTTAATTAATATTTTAATTGATTTATTACGTTACATTATTATTAAAGTAACAAATATCTTAATATGTTGACATCGACCCATTATTTCATTCTTCTTAGTCAATAATCTAATTTGATTATTAAAAGTTAATATTGATAATTTTTCTTCTAAACGCAGTCTACATTTTCTATTGGTAATATTATAGGGGGGGACTTTTTTATAATTCTCCATTTAACTATAGTTGGTATGTTATTTTGTTTTTGACTGTATATATAAATGTTGTGGATGTGACAATAAAGGTGTGGCCAACAGTCTGAACAATGTTTGTAAATAGTGTAAATATTTGTGTTTTTCTACCTACATTTATATACATTACAAATTAAACTAAGCACAACTATTAAAGGATGAAAAATTTTCATGGATTTTAACGTCATTCTGGGGTCTTTTTTTTTCTTCTCCAAATCTGTGAATTTGTATTGCTCATGCTAAGCCTAAAAAAAAACACTATATAAAAGTCGATATTTTTTTATCCATAATGTTGAATGTGTTAAAATTATTCAACAGTTTAACAAGAAAAATCTCAAGTTGATGTTAAAACATTGTTGATTTAAGATGAAATTATCCATTATGACATGTCTCTAATTTGTATTTAGATGAAATGATCCATTATGACATGTCTCTAATTTGTATTTAGATGCATATGATCCATTATGACATGTCTCTAATTTGTGTTTAGATGTATATGATCCATTATGACATGTCTCTAATTTGTATTTAGATGAAATGATCCATAATGACATGTCTCTAATTTGTATTTAGATGCATATGATCCATTATGACATGTCTCTAATTTGTATTTAGATGAAATGATCCATTATGACATGTCTCTAATTTGTATTTAGATAAATTGTATTTATTATTAATTTTTTTAATTGTATTCATATTGCATATGATCCATTATTGTGCATAATTACAATAAAATTTGTATTTTATATGAATACTATTTCAAGAAAATTGCAGCGTAGTAGAGTGGGCCCCCCATCATAAAGAGAGTTGAAATTTCTGGTACATATGAGAAAAGAAACCTGGAGAATTTGATACTCACAAGACATGGGGAAGACACAAGGGACATAGGCAAAGTATCGAATAACTGAAAATGGATGACAGGACAGGAATTCGGAGGTGTAGCGTAAAGACAAAATGCCTATGTCCTGAAGAGACACGGTACAAAAACAGTTTGGCTGTTATCTGTAAAAAAGCAAAATAAACATCTATAAAACTAAGGAAGATTCAACATTTTACTACCATACAGGACAAGCGTATATTACGCTCGAAACCCGACCGGGAGAGGGAAAGACTGATTGGGGGTCCCCAGGCAGATCTTTGTGATACTTACTGTCTTATCAACATTTGCTTTTTTTCTACCTACATTGATATAAGTTACAAATTAAACTAAGCAAAATTATTATATGATGAAAAATTTTTTACGTATTTTGACATGACTCTGGGGTCTTTTTTTTTTTTTTTGCTCAAATCCGTGAATTTGTTTTTTTCATGCCAAATCTCGAAAACACATGATATAAAATTCACTATTTTTTTTATCTATAATGTTGAATGGGCTTCAACTTTTTAACAAGAAAAGTCTCAAGTTGATGTTAAAAATTTCCACAAAACATTATTGAACATGAACATGACAGACACAGGTTTAAGGAGAGAGAAAACTTACCCACAACAGAGTTTATTTATGTACAGGGAAAGAGGGAGGAAAGAATACATAAGGGGTGAGAACCATGCTCTTTACCCTTGAGTAGGGAGCATGTATGAAATGATAATACAAGGGAGCATCCATTAAAAAAATCTAGTGTCGAGTCTATCCAGCAATTTAATCCATGGCTGGTGCATACTACCCCTGAGCCCCATGACTGGGGGTGATGCAAGTCTGATTGGGGGCCCTGAGCAGTGCTTTGGGATCCTCACTATCTTATCAACATTTGCTTTTTCATACCTACATTTATATACACTACTAAAAAAAGGGTTGCCCATTCCTGAATTAGAATTACATAAATTTGTAATAAATGCACGAAAAGAAACTTGTTTCAAACACTGCCAAACAGGGAACATGGATGAAATTCCAAC
>CAHIKZ030004932.1:712500-735000 GCA_903632075.3 Acanthosepion pharaonis | reverse complement strand
TTTAAAGTGAATATTGTATTAACATTTTCTTGGAGAATGATAATGATTTTCACCTACAAGTCTTTGCTATTTTACCCCATCAATGGGAGGGGGAGAAGAGGTGAATTCATACCTTTCCCAAGGGTATTTATGCATAAGAGAATGTAACGAACCTGACTGGAATTTGAACTCAATTTTCTGACTTCACATTCTGTGCCCTTGCCCATTACACCACTCACACATCCAAGCTTAACACTATTTGGTATTCCCAAGTGGTCACCCATATAGATACTGACCAGACTTGATGTTGCTTAACTTCAATGATCATATCAGTATTTTAATGTTATATGGCCATAAGCCATTTCTACTGGCACATCCAAACTTACGGCACCTGGTATTCCCAAGTGGTCATCTATTTAGGTACTGATGAGGCTCGATGTTGCTTAACTTCAGTAATCAGACAAGAACCAATGTTTCAACATGATATGGTCATAAGCAGTTTAGAAGAAGGAAAACGTTGAATTCAAAAGCAGCTACAAAGGAAGGAATATGCTTCATTGGGTTATCTTGCCCTAGACACACCACTGCTGTTACAGCTACGATACATCTGGTGTCCCTAGGACTCTAATGAGTTAGCAACTTGTGATATTTTTCTCATCATACTGTAAGTTTAGCTATGTGCGAAATAATTTTTTTAAATTATTTCACGCCCAAATAAGGTAATAAAGACATTATGATGCAAGGGGTTCTTCTATATACATGTCCCTTTAAGACATTGGTGATTATGGCTCTCCACTATTCCTTGTCTTTTGTAGCCCTTATGAATTTTGTCTTTTTGTTGTCTCTCTTAAAAATTGTTCTGCCATCCATTTACTGAAGCTCATTTTTCTTCTATGTTCCATGTCCCTTCAGGGCATTAGGGATCATGGCTCTCCACAATTTCCTATTCTCTGTAGCTCTTAATAAATTTTGTTTTCTTATTATCTCTCGTAAACATTGTTCCATCATCCATTTACTCAAGCTCATTTTCCTTCTTCTATATGTGCCATACCATATATCTATTCTATTGTAATGGACTCTCCCACAGATAATAAGTAGTAGTAGCAGTCGCCAGTGGGGCTCAGTGGTGTTGAGCGAGTCAGACAAATTCGGACATTGGAGTATCAACCATCACAACTAGATTGCTGCGTCATTAACTCTTATTTCAAGTTCCTAACGTTTTGTACGTCGAACCTAACTTAGGACAACTTATTGAAATACAAGCCTCTACTGTGAAAACTACTCTACAACAATATGATACCTTCAGGATGCTGGCGATCATGGCTCTCCACAATTTCCTGTCTTTTGTAGCTCTTAACAAATTTTGTCTTTTTGTTATCTCTCTTAAAACTTATTCTGCCATCCATTTACTGAAGCTTGTTTTTCTTCTATGTTCCATGTCCCTTCAGGACATTGGCGATCATGGCTCTCCACAATTTCCTGTTCTTTGTAGCTCTTATGAATTTTGTCTTCTAAACCTTTCTCTGCCATCCATTTTCTCAAGCTCGCTTGATAGATTATACATTGCTTTCATCTGTCTCTCTTACCTTAAATCTATCCTGTGAGTATTAAATTTTCTATCCCTCTTTCCTCATTTCCCCAGAAATTTCAACTGTCTTTTCCTAACATTAAGTATAAGTGTACTTTTCATTACCATTGTCTCTAGAACTTCATCACTGTTCACATGTTCAGTCCATGGTATTCTCAGCATATTTCTGTAGAACCACATTTCTGTTGCTTTAAGTCTCTTCTACATCAGCACAAGGGGTTACTGACAGTAAAAGAAAATAAGATGTTAGTGATTGAATCATTTTCTATGGCTTATCAACCTTTTGCAAGTTATTTAAAGCCATAAAATATTTTTAGATTGTAAGAATTTTTTTTCAAGACAATAACAGTTTAGTGAAACAAGTTTTACTAATTAACCCATAACTGGGACGAGAATAGGTGGATTCATACCTTTCTCAAAGGTGTTTGCGCATCAGAGAATATAACAAACCCAAAAGAAATTAGAACTAGAATCTCTGATTTAAAATTCCAAGCCATTATCCATTACACCACCTGCACATCCAAGCTTACAGTACCCGGTATTCCCAAGCAGTCACCCATCTAGATATAAACCAGGCTTGATGTTGCTTAACTTTGTTGATCTTATGGGTACCATTGTTTCAATGTGACATGGCCATAAGCTTTAAGATGTTAGTAAAAAGAACGGACAATAAAAGAATTGGATTCAGGAACACAGAAGATGACTATTGGTGTTACTGTTGCAGCATGCTAGTATGTTTAGGTAAATATTAGTAACCGTTATGTTGCGAGAATCAAGACTTTGAATAGTAAATATTTACAGGCTCCTGGAAAATTTATTCCACAAAAAATCTTGGTAGACTCAAAGCAAGTCTATTTTATCTCGTGTTTTTAAGATAACAAAGAAAAATAAATAAGGAAGATAAACTTGTAGGTAAGTAATGAAATAGAAGGTTTACTACATGAAGGTACACTTAGTAATGGACCTAATGCTAACTCCACTTATTTATATCAACGGATGATTCCATTAATTTAAGTCCTTTATGACAGAGTCTAAGTAAAAAAAAAAAAAAAGAGTAACACAAACAATAAATATTTACAGACCTGGAAAATTTATCCCACAAAAAATATTGGCAGACTCAATATGAGTTCAAGTAAAAAAATGATTAACACAAAACAATAAATATAAAACAAATAACAATGCATTTATTTGCAAAAGGAATTACATGTGATGAAAGAAAAAAAAAACATGAAACTTGTTATAATAAGAATATGTGTGTGCATGCATAACAAATATGTATGAGAGAGTACAAATGTCAAGAGAGAAAACCATGAAAATGAACATACTTCCGGCGGGGTGGGGCACTTTTTTTTCTATGTGGTTACATCTTCCAGCCAGTATTGAAAAAGTGTAAAAGAGAAAAAGTGAGAATATCATTTTCTGTTTATAGGCTTAAGGAGCACCCCCTTGTGACAGTTTTTTTAGGAAAGTCAAGTGAGATAACCCATGTTAACATTTTGAAAGATGTTTAATAATTTAGGGTTTGAATTCACTCAAATAACTTTTGCTTTATCTTCTTTTCTTTCTTTTTGAGTCGCAAATGTTTAAAGTGGTTCTTCTTTGTGTTTATTGATAGCTGCATTTCCACAAGTGACCAATGAGAAACTGCAGAGAAGGAGACACAAGTCAATCTGCCCAAACGTGGACATTTTGAAATATTTAATTGAACAAAATAATTTTTCTTTTAATATTTAATTCCCACATAAAAAAAATTCATTTCTGTTGATCATTTTAATTTTTTTTAATATCTGCAGTACTATCTTGCAGAAAGAAATGAAATATAAAATATATTTTTATTTATTAAATTAAAGAAAGTATATTTTTACATTTTACATTATTCAGAACACTATGAGTTATTCATGCAAATATGTTTTTAAGTAAAAAGATTGAATAAAAAATAGAAAATTGAATAAAAGAAAGAAGAAAAGAAGAAAAATAATTGAAAGAAAGAAAATTGAAAGGAAGAAAAGAAAAATAATTGAAAGAAAGAAAATTGAAAGGAAGAAAGAAAGAAAATTGAAAGGAAGAAAGAGAAATAATTGAAAGAAAGAAAATTGAAAGGAAGAAAATTGAAAGGAAGAAAGAATAAAGAAAGAAAAATAATTGAAAGGAAGAAAGAATAAAGAAAGAAAAATAATTGAAAGAAAGGAAGAAAAGAAAAATAATTGAAAGGAAGAAAAGATAAATAATTGAAAGAAAGAAAATTGAAAGGAAGAAAAGATAAATAATTGAAAGAAAGAAAATTGAAAGGAAGAAAAGAAAAATAATTGAAAGAAAGAAAATTGAAAGGAAGAAAAGAAAAATAATTCAATAAAAGAAAGAAAAATAATTGAATGAAAGAAAGAAGAAAGAAAATTGAAAGGAAAATAATTGTAAGAAGAAAGAAAAATCATTGAAAGAAGAAAAAGAAAAATCATTGAAAGAAAGAAGAAAAAATACTCATTGAAAGAAAAATCATAGGAAGAAAGAAAAAGAAGAAACACTTTCATATTTTTTTACATAAAGCAAAAAATTTACTGCAAAATCAAATATTGAAAAAAGGAAATAATTTGATGGGTGCAACTATTTTCTTTTTAATTTTCTGGACTATTGAAATTGTAAACTTTTTTTCACTGGTGTTATAACATGTATCAAATTATTTAGATATATTTTTGTTTGTTTTTTGTTTTATGTAAAATTATTTACTTCATGTCACTGAATAATTATCTCCCTTTCTCACAGCCAAATTCATTTTAAAGTTTGCTTTATCTTCATCAAAAAACACAAAACAATTTTTTTCATTTAAAATATTGTGATTTCATTTGAAAAAAAAAAGGTAACTATATTTATTTACAGATTGGTTAAATCTAAAATCTGTATTAAGTTTAGGTGCTTTTCTTCCAATCCATTTTTTAAAAATATATGCTAGTTATCTTTGTTTCTAGAAAAGAATCAAGTTTTATTCAAATGTATTGAAAGCCATCAGCAATATTGAAAATTGTTAATTGGAGATAAGACGTTGGAAGATACAATGAATGCATTTATAAAAGGAATCAATGAAGAACAATAGATAATTTGCTGCTTTTAAAGAATAAACATACTTGTCTTTGATTTAACTGAATTTGAATTTCAACAAGGATTAAAATCATTTGTTAGAAATGTCTCAGTATTTTGATCAAAAATCTTTCATCTTCCTTCCATTTTTTATTCTAATTTTACTGATTGCCATTTTGTTATGTGATCTTTGTGGTCTCCTCTACAGGATTACTTTTCAAACTTGATTCTTTTTGTTTAGGAATTCATATTCTTTCTTGTTTTTTGAGTTTTTTTTTTGTTTTTTTTCAAAATTTCTCCATTGATCAATTTTCATTATGACATCTTCCATTGTTTTCCTTCTTTTTAGTAAAACATTTTTATATAAACCCTGTACTTTCTCTTGTTGTTCACACAATCTTTTACTGAAATAATATTTCTAAAAATATGCAAAAGCATAATGCTTATATAAATAAAATTATTAACACACTGACCTACCAGAAGTCAATTACAAAATCTGACTTCAAACACCAACTTTATAATAACCAACTGAGGAAGTAAGTTGATTTTTAGCTTCAACTGAAGTCTTAACTTTGTTTTCACACTAAAAATATCACTGCAGAAAACTCATTGTTGACGCCTGCAGATAAAAAATGTGTCAGAAAGTGCCAAGCACAAGATAACTCGTAGTTGGCATCATAATAAAAAAAATGTCTTTGAAAATATCTCTTCTGCTTTATTCAAGGTGGTATCAGAAAGTTTTCAGGCTAGGATCTCTTGATAGCCTCCATAACTGATTTCACTCATGTGAAAGAGCTGGTAGATTGTTATTGAAAATGTCTCCAATTAGTGTCTCCTGGCAAACTCCATAACTGACCCCATTTATGTGAGAAAGCTGATGAATTGTTTGGTGTCAATCCTTATGGATAAATTTACAATTTTCTCTAATTTCTGGCATTTTCCTGGTGATTGGCTGCCATCAACTCTCACTGTGTTAAACTCACACATGAGCAGTTTTCCTACAAGATTTGATGTAGACATGTTACTTAAATTCATCAGTCATTGTAAAGATTGCAAAGCCATTCCAATACAATGTTACACAACTTTACAGAATAACTGAGCAAGATTACGTGCACAAAGCCTATTGGCAGACTAATCCAGTAGGTTGGGTAATAATTAGTATTAGTTTTTGTGTATTTCCATTGAGTCTAGAAACATTTTGATATTGTCTTGAATGCAGACATATCTATGTTAAATGCCATGTTCATTTAGGATGTAGGTGACTGGCTCTTCACAGTGTCTTTTTTCTTTTTAGTGGAGTTGTTCTCTGTAGCCTTTTCTATGATTTTAAATTCAAATCACTCATTCTCCTTCACTAGGTTTCACACAAGGCAAGAGATCCCAGTCTATCCTGCTATTTAACTCATAGATGGGAGGGGGCAGAAAAGATGAATTCCTGCCTTTCCTAAGGGTATTAGTGTGAAAGTGAATGGAAAAAAGTAGGCTGGAATTTACACAACATGCAACGCTACATACAAATGTTTTCCATGTTTACTTTGAGAGAAATTGGAAAAAAAAGTAATTTTAAATTTAATCTTGTAAAGATTATCAACTCAAAAAGCAACAAAAATGATATTTAAATTTTTAAATGCATCAGAAAATATTTGGATTCTTTAATGACATAAAATACTCCTGAGCTATAGAACCCCCTCTATTGTGTAGGAAATATTAAAAACTTGTTGTATGGTACATTGAATGTTACTGAATTTTTTTTCTCTATGTTTTGGATTCGGCCCAGTTTGAAACATCTTGCATTTTTTTTGCACCTTTCTTACAAATTTCTGAAATTTTAATATTTGTAGAGAAAATAGGTCATAAATGCTGTTAATAAAAGATACATCTTAAATGCCATTATTAAAATGTCTTACTTGTCATTAATAAAAGTCTATATGTTATTATAAAAGTGAGTCTTGCATGTTGTCAAAAAGAGCGAAATTCATTACATTCAGTTACATGCAAATACTCTTAGGAAAGGTATAAATCCATCTCATCTCCCTCACCCAGGACTATGAGTTAAATAGTCAAACTTGAATTTTGAACGAAATCATAGCTAACCTTAAAAATTTGTTAATGTAATATTCACTTGCAAACAAAAGAATTATTCTTACAATCCAAATAATATCTTTGCCTTTAAATAACCCATAAAGGGTTGATAAGCTGTAAAAAAACAAATCAATCACTTGATATCACTCTACCATGAAAATAAGTATCTTATTTGTTTTATTTTTACCTTATTTTTGGAAGCCATCTTGATATCTACTACTCCTTGATATTTGTAGGTGCACGATCTTCCATAGAAAGAATAATAATGTCTTTGCTTTAAATAACCTGTAAAGGGTTGATAAACTGTAAAAAACAAATCAATCAATTGATATCACTCTACCATGAAAGAAAGAATCTTATTTGTTTTATTTTTACCTTTTTTTGGAAGCAATCTTGATATCTGTCTACTGCTCCTTGATATTTGTAGGTGCACGATCTTCCATAGCCCTCTCCACCACATCCTATAAATGGTTGATTGGATTCGTGCTGCACAGATGTGGGTCCATGCCATTAATTAAAAATCTTCTGAATACTCTTGAAGCCAATTGTGAGCAACCAATGACCTAGTTCTTTATCCAGCTGGGATAACCTGTACTTGCTCTAGGGGTGTACATCAGTGGGTACAAATGGTCATGAATCAGTTGATTGTGATGGCTACCCATCAATGATGGGCTTAGGTGTAACCAGCCTGCACAGTTTACAGCTGGGATCCTTGACGTCATTGTTTCTGTGCTGTGTCCAAATCCTACCATTAGCCCAAAACAACTAAAAACATGTAACATTGGACCACACCTCATCTCCACCAGATTCCATTTATCAATCTCATAAGCCCAGGTGAGGTGTTGTGTCCACTATCATGGTGTCAACAGGGGCATCCCAGTTGGTCTTCTGCACTCATATGTTTGTTTTTTTTTAACAATGATGTTCGGTCTGTGCAAGGCGCAAGAGCCACTCAAAGCACCACCTCAAGCAAAGTGATAATGCCAGTGAAAGTAAAAGAGGAGGAAAATTTTTTAGAATGAACCAGAAACCCAATCCTAAACAAGAAACAAGAGATAAACCTCTACTCCTGTTCAAAAGGCCAGGGAGGAGTGTGAACTGGACAATAGGTGAACCTATCAACACCTATTGAAGAAAAATAGTAAATAAATAGTAAATAAAAATTTTAGGTGGAGAAATTAGAAGTATAGAATTGAAGAAGAAGGAACCAGAAACCCAATCCTGAACAGGAAATAAGGATTAAAGCTCCACTCCTATTCAAAAGATTGTGGAGGAGAGTGAACTGGGCGATAGGTGAACTAATGTACCATAGAGGAAAAAACAAAGAAGTAAATAAATTTCTGAATTTTAGTTAAAAAGGTCAGTTGTATAAATTTGAAGTAGATTTGCCTGCTACTGCCTGCATTGAAAGTAGATGCAATCTGAGCCAGTGTCACTTATCTGTTACCACAGACAATTCCAACCAGATGCTTATGGTCATAATCATTAAGGACATGTGGCAGCAACTGTCTTCCATCTGATATTACCAAGACACACACAACAGTGTAGATGAAGCAATGTCAAGTGTCCTCACAATTTTAAAAATAAAAAAATCTCCTATTTGTCTGGAATCCCCTATCATACCCCATTTGAACTTTGACAATTCATGTTACCTAGTGGCACCACCAACCATTAACTTTATGTACTGTTATTCTATTACTTTTGGCACATCAAGTCTCACTCTCTCTCTCTCTTTATATATATATATATATATATATATATAGCCAATAATTTATCAAAAGATCAAATGATTTCTCTGGTTAGCCAACACAAGTGTTTCACATTAAAAAGTTCATCAGAAACATAAATAAGTAAGAATTTATAAAGCATCTGGACCTGATTGCTGTTCTGATGTGAAACTCTTGTGTCTGCTTATTAGTGTTAATCTCTTACTGGGCCTAATTTATAAATGAAACTTTATCATAGGTCTTGATGGATAGGAAAAAAAACCTAGTATATATAGGGTTTGGTACTATCCACAGTTTCAGGCATCTGCTGGGGGTCTTGGGACATTTCTCATACAGATAAAGTGTTACTACAGTGTACTCAAAATATGTAACTCAGAAAATTTTATGTGAATATTCTGAACATCATTTGAAAAGGAAAGCAATTTTTGCTTTGTTCAATTATCTTCATAAGTTCTTTGATCCTTTTATAAAGGTAAATTCAAACATACGTTTATATTCCAGAAATTGTCTTTCTTTTTTTTCCCAATATTCCTTTTCTTATTAGATATTTTTTCCATTAACAATCTTGAAAACAACTTTTTTTTAATCTAAACCTTAATCATGTTTGACTATTTCACACATTTATTATTTCAAACTACCCCCACTAAAAAAAGAATGTATTTTGATTTATCAAATGATTCCAGGTTTTAAATTGAAGATTATTTGATATCCAAAATACCTTTATAGTTTTTTTTTTCTGTTCTCTTAAGTGAAAAGAATAATTGCAATTTCTCAGTTTTTCAGATGAGAACATTTTTGATTGTCACATATCCCTTTGTCTTGGAAATTCAATGGATGTTATACCAAAATGGATTTGAAGAAAAGCCATTAAAAATAATTTGAAAGGATTTTTGTCCATCAAGCATAGTGATGTACTTTTGATCGAATATCAGTGACATTTTTATGCATAATAAACAAGACTGTAAAAGCATTCACGTTGTTTTTTTTTTTTATCCTGATTGAAACTTTCAAATGTTTTAACTCTTTTCAGCTGAGATTTTAAAAGGTTAGATCATTGGACCAGAGACCATGAGATATAAAACTTAATCCTTTCTGTCTTGGGTCTTGTTTGTTTCCCACTACAATGAAATTGATAAAACTAAATAATTAATATCTGTCTATATTTCTGAGATGAAGTATTGTAATTATTTACATTTTTCGGACTGTTGTCCTAATCTTTAGTGCCACATGGACAATGTTTCGGCTGTTGTATGCTCCAGCCTTCTTCAGGATATGTCTATATTTCTGAAATGAGGTATTGTAATTATTTACATTGTTCAGACTGTTGTCCTCATCTTTAATGTCACATTCATGACGTTTTGGCTGTTGTATGCTCCAACCTTCTTCAGGATATGTCGATATTTCTGAGATGAGGTATTGTAATTATTTACATTATTTACATTGTTCAAACTGTTGTCCTCATCTTTAATGTCACATTCATGATGTTTCGGCTGTTGTATGCTCCAACCTTCTTCAGGATACGTGTATATTTCTGAGATGAGGTATTGTAATTATTTACATTAACTTCTTGTCTGAGTTATTTTCTCTTTTAATAAGAGATGGATATAATCAGAACTAAAAATTTCCATAATAATAATTCTGAAGCAGGTATATATGAAATGCTCTTTTTTATTAGGTAAACTTAAAAAAATATATCTATGTACCCAAAAAGGATCTTATACACAACAATTTATCAAATGCATTTTGTCGTTTATAGAAATAAATTCAACCACAACTTCGATCTCAAGAATGCCATATTTATTAAAAGAAAAAGTTCAACTTAATCTCAAGCTTAACATTAAATGGAAGTCATATATACGATCCATCACCAAAGAGGCTGGAAAAATTGCTCAGCTTCCTGTACCAATCTAATAAGTACCTGACTCTTTCCGCTTCCCTCTACCTTTACAAGAGCCAGGTCAGGCTGAAAATCAAGTACTGCTGACATATATGGGTGTTATGGGATCTTACCCATAATAATAATAATGGACTATTCCATACTTAATAAATACTGCGCCTCAGGAGTAGGCAGGAAGTCAGTAGTTCAAGTCGGGTCAAGAGTCGAGTCGCATTCAGACAATTACTGCAAGACATTGGAATAGTGATACTGGTTGAGACTACATTGTTCTCTCTACTAAACCTGATTGTTCATACTAACACTTCTACTTCTCTGTATATATTCCTGTTTGTAATATATCTGTGTAATTCCATACCTGTGTTCGAGTTCTTCTTTATTGGTTCTACCTTGGACTATCACCGTGGTACAAGGAACCGGACCATAACGATGGGCAAGAGCTGCCTGGTCTTGGTCAAGTCCAAAAGTGTTTCTGCATCGTTATGAGTGATTATTTGCCATCCTACAACACCTTTCTCATAGACAAAATGCCACAAGCCTCTCTGTGTTCTATCATTATTTCTATGGAAAGGGTTTGAAGAAACTATATTCCTTAATTCCACCAGTTCTAACCTTCACAAGGTTAAGACACACCACCCCACACAACCGATATAGCAAACCAGCCTCATTCCCTTTGCATCCCCCCGATGAGATATAAGTTCCACTTGAGTAGCTTCTTCCCATTAACCACTGTTTTGTAGAACCGAATCCCAAAGTGATGCTTCCTCGGTCACTGCAATCTTAACCTGTTCAAGTCTACGGTTAGCCATTATCTTCCCAAAATATCCCCTTAAAATGTGCCTCTTACTCTGTAACACTCTACCTCGAGTGACTCCCGAACCTTGTACAGGGTGAACATTATTATAAAGAAAAAAAACAAAAATTATTTACATTTCTGCTTTATCTATATTTCTATACAATCTACCTATTTTATTAGTATTATCTCAGGTGATAACCTAAAAGTTATTACTATTATCTCGGGTGATAACGTGAAAGATATTAATATTATTTCAGGTGATAACCTAAAACATATTAATATTATCTCGGGTGATAAGCTAAAAGTTATCAATATTATCTTGGGTGATAACCTAAAAAATATTAATATTATCTTCACTGATAACCTAAAATATGTTAATATTTTCTTGTGCGATAACCTAAAAAATATTAATATTATCTTGGGTGATAACCTAAAAGTTATTAATATTATCTCGGGTGATAACTCAAAAGATATTAATATTATCTCGAGTGATAACCTAAATGTTATTTATATTATCTCGGGTGATAAACTAAAAATTTATTAAGCAATGAATAATAAAAAAGGCTAAATGGTTAAATAAATTCTGGTGGGAGAATCCTTCAATGTTTTCAAGTCTTCAAAATCTCCTTCGCTCACAGCAAAACTGAGTCTCCAATGTCAGTGAATTCCAATTGATTACAAATCCATTCCGACTCATGACAAAAACTTTGTTTTAGGTGTAAAAAAAAATGTAAATGGAATGGTTTTAAATTTGTTGAAAGAAGTTAAGTCAGAATTCCTTATTCCTTCTTCATCTTATCCAGTCCATCTGCTTGGAAAAAAAAAACAAAAAAAACTTGATATCATAATGAAAATCGTGGGCTTGGGATGGGTGGCATGGGGTGCTGTCTTCTTGAAAATAAGTCTCTTCTTTTCTTTCAATAAGACGAACGCTCTCTTGTATAACTGATCATTCAAGCGGAAATGTGCAGATAGATTTTTTTTCCACAATGCCTTCTATTTTATTTCTAACTTAAATTATAAAAGATATTTTTATAACATTGCTAGTGAGTCACCAATTTATACATATTTCTTTAAAGTTTTTTTTTTTTTTAATTTTTAGGATATTTTTATTTGATTTTTTATATTTTTAAATGAGTCTTCTATTTTTCGAGGCTTTAAAGAAAAAAAAAACAGGAAATTAAATCCATAATATTTTCACATGATTACTTCTTTCGTTCTAAGTCAGAATTGTGTTTAAATCTGATGAACAAAATCAGGGCAGCATTTCTGTCGTTTTAATTAATTTTTTTTATCTTTTATTTAATTCCAAGTTAATTTTGAAAAATACATAGAAATTTTCCTAGGTTGCTTTATCGTTAATCGAAGTGTTAAATGTATTAGATTCAGTCTATTAAAAGTTTTGTTTCCTCATTTGAAAAATATTATCTTTAAATAATAATTTTTCTTTATCTTAATCAGCTTCATAGTGTTACTATCATGAGATTGGTACCTTTAAATAAAAATGGTCTGTCTTTGTTTAAATAAAGAAATGAATTAATGTGAATCTAGGTCTCCTTTGCTCCCCAAAAGTAGAGCACTCCTATAAAACTCTTCATCTATATTCCATGTCCCTTCAGAACATTACTGAGCATGGCTCCCCACTATTCCTAAACGATGAATGTCTTAAACAAGAACATTATGCAAGAGAATAGAACAAGAGAATATAAACAAGGATTTAGTCGAAAATCACCTTTGAAAGTAAAACAACAATTAATTTTAAAAGACAATTGAGCCTGGTCAGTACCTAGATGTGTGACTGCTTGAGAATACCAGGTACTGTAACTTTGGATGTGCAGGTAGTGCAATGGATAATGATTCGAAATGAGAAACTGAAGGGCAATGGTTGAATTTCAATCAGTTTCATTATAAATTAAATAATCTTGAGAAAAGTATAATTCACATCTTCTCCCCCCCCCCCACAACTATGGGTTAATATAGTAGTACTTGTATCAGAAAATCATTATTATCTCCAAAAAATTCTTACAATCTAAAAATATGTTTTGCCTTTAAATGACCTTAAAAAGTCTGTCTATATTTCTGAGATGACGTATTGTAATTATTTACATTGTTCTGACTATTGTCCTCATCTTGTTGCCATATTCATAACGTTTCAGCCATTGTACACTCTGGCCTTCTTCAAGTGAATGGAATTTTGAACTGAACCCTTTATTTCGTCCACTGGGGTAAATTGTTCTATTTCCACATGCCACGCCTCTTCCAGATGCCTCAGCTATCTCCCTTTAACTCAACTCTCCAAGTTTTTGTTTACCACTGCAGTAGCCTTGTATTGAACTCACAACTCTTTAGGTCAAGTCACTGGATCCAACCAACAATTTTACCCACTGGGCTCTGTCCTCAAGGATGCATGGCACAGTGGATCCAGTGACTTGATCCAAAGAGTTGTGTGTTCAATACCTTTTAATAAGAAAGTGAATTTGCATTTCCCCCATTATGGGTATTATTATATTCATGATATAATAACACCTTATTTCACAGACAGAATGAAAAAGATGAAATAAATGGAATGGCAAATATGCTTTGTTTTCAGAGAGTTTTATATCACTAATTCATACTGAAAATTATATATACATATTTACATTTATTCCACTCTGAGAAAATATAATACATATATTCAACAACAAGCTGTGTGAAAACAGAACAAAAAGGATAGGGTCTTACTTTGTAATAATTCCCTGTGTTTCTGGAGAAGCCATATTTAGGATTCCAGATCTGAGAAGGCTGGATTCTTTCACTATGTCATCAAAATATAGGGAAGCAGATTTAGCCTCAGCTTGAGCCAATGTGCTTGCCTTAAAAAAAAGTAACTGCTTGGTTTGACTGCTGTAAACTCACTGGAAGACTGACTATTGTCCTTACTCTAAGAAGTGATATCTCTAAGCAGCTGTCACTTGAGACACATGACTTCATCTTGCCTAAAGATAATAGCCTTTTGCATCCCTATAGCGCAAAATAAGTATGAGTAATTTCAAATTGTGACACTTTGATGGGTCAAACAAAAACAAACATAAAGACGTTGATATAATTTCAAGAAGCATTTGAACTAGTCACTTGATTTAAAATAGTACACATTATAGTTCTTGATTGTAAGAAAAGTTATGGGTTTATTAGAAGTGGCATACTCAATGTTACTAGTACATATTTAACTAATACAATAAATTCGGATTGAATTAAAAAACTGGATTGATAAAAGAGTGACAAAGCAAATATTAAATTGAAAGAATTTGTTTACCTGCTATATTTTGGATCTCACAGTTTACCAACTTCCATTTTGCATTTTTTTATTGTAAAATTATAAAAAATGGTGAAAGAAAGCATTTTACAACATATTCCTCTTGACAGAAACAAATGGGAATCACCAATAATTTTATTTAGAAAATTGGTTGGAAATTTTTCTATTTGTGGTGATTATAAATTAAGTGTGAACCATAAGATCTTTTTCAATTTTATATCCTTTTACAAACATGGATTCTGCACAACATTCATTAGCTGCAATTAAATTTTTTTTTTTTGAAAATTGCTTTCAAAACCGCTTATTGCCAAATCCAAATTAATGATAATTTTAAGGAAATCACAACTATCAACACCTCCATAGTTTTACTTGGAGCTGAAAGGCATATCGGGTAAAAAAAATACAAGTGTCGTATTTCAGAAATCATTAGAAAAGTTTCTAAAAGGGGACATCAAAATATATGATAATATATCAAAGTGGAATATATTTGGCAGCAATCAACAAAGAAGAGTTGGAATCCAAAACCAACTTTGTATTAAAGAGATTAAAAATGGACAAGTGTGGCTATTAATAAGAATAAATGTGTATTTTGATGTGAAAAACATCTTATCTTGGATACCAAATTTCAAAAGATGGTATTTCTCCTGAAACAATTTTAATACAGAAAATATTAAATATGTCTGCTTAAATTAAAATCCTTTTTTCAGTTTAACCAATTTCTGCAGTAGATATTTATAGAAATATTTTTAATTTACTGAACGTTTTTCCATTCTACATTAAAAAGAACAACAAAAAAAACCATTGAATTTAAATGGTCTCATATAAATCAATAGAGGCATGAGGGACTAATTGATAACGGCTCAGATGGAGAAATCGGAGGGCCAATTTCAAATTACAGTCGAATTCATTACATTTACTTGAGTGCCTTTGGAAAGGTATTAATCCATCACTTCTCTCCCCAGCTATATGTAAATAGCAGGACAGACTGGGTCCTATAGCCTTGATTGGTAGCCAATGTAATATTAGCTGTAAGCAGATTCAGCATGTAAACAGAATCTGTTGGTGTCATTTAAAGCTTGTTAAAATAAATGTTTTGAAGGCATTATTTAGATTATTTTACATGTGGACTACTGTCACCATCATTGTTGTTATCATAATTTTTCAGCCATTGTTCCCTCCTATCTTCATCTGGTGGATATCATTCTAAGTAACTTACAGAAATTTCTGAACTGAACAATTTATTTAAACTACGGGACGAGAAATAAATATATTATGAGAGTTGCTAAGAAAGAAAGACAACTGGCAACAAGTCTTCAATAACAGAAGCTGTAACAAAAGAGAAAATCTTCTGTGAGTGCAGTCAAACAGCAGCAGCAGCAGCAGCACTCATCATCAGGAAGGATAGGTTTAAGACTCCAAGTTCTTCACAGAACTTTGTCCTACTGGACAAACGCCTGGATTTGTGAATTTGGTTACATAGTAATTGTGAGTTCAATCCCTGGGTTGGTTAGTGTGTACTTGAACTCGGTGGAAACTGGGTGAGCAATAACTGAGCAGTACTAAAAATAAAAACTAGACAAGATATCCTTAGACATTGGCAGTAGAACATCAACAGTCTCTGCCCATTTAGATGTTCAGTTCAGAATTTCCTGTAGGTTACCTGGATTGATATACACCTGATGAAGGCTAGAGGACACAATGCCTGAAAGGTTGTGATATTGAATATATAAAAATAAACATATAAATCAACATGTCTTGGAAATATTGCATTACCTGTACTAAATTTGTTAAGAGTAATCTCAAATATGACAATTTGATGGGTCACAAATAAAGGCCTTAGGTTGTTTGAAGGAATTTTTGAAACAGACATTAGATTTGAATTAGTACCCATTCTAATTGTAGATTGTAAGAAATGATTTTACTGGAAGTGGCATAGGTACCTCCACGTATGTATTTAACTAATGCAATAAATTCAGATTCAATAGAAACTGGAGTGTCAAAGAGTAACAAAGCAAATATTAAATTGAAAAAAAATGTTCACCACCCATATTTTAGATCTCACAGTATACCAGCTACCATTTTGCATTTTGTTATTGCAAAATTCTGAAAAAAATGGTGGGCGAAAGAATATTACATGTTACACCTGGGGGAACAAAATGGGCATTATCAATAATTGTATTTAGAAAATCAGTTGGCAAATTTTATACTTACAGTGATTATGAATTAAGTATGAACCATAAGATCTTTTTATTTTTATATCCTTTTACAAACATGGATTCTGCACAACATTCATTAGCTGCAATTAAATGTTTTTTTTTTTTTGAAAATTGCTCTCAAAACCACTCATCACAAAATCTAAATGAATGATAATTTTAAGGAAATTACAACCATTAACACCTTCATAGTTTTACTTGGAGCTGAAAGGCATATCGGATAAAAAATGCAAGTGTCGTATTTCAGAAATCATTAGAAAATTTTCTAAAAGGGGACATCAAAAATATATGATAATATATCAAAGTGGAATATATTTGGCAGCAATCAACAAAGAAGAGTTGGAATCTAAAACCAACTTTGTATTAAAGAGATTAAAAATGGACAAGTGTGGCTATTATTAAGAATAAATGTGTATTTTGATGTGAAAAACATCTTGGATACCAAATTTCAAAAGATGGTATTTCTCCTGAAGCAATTTTAATACAGAAAATGTTAAATATGTCTGCTTAAATTAAAATTCTTTTGGAGTTTAATCAATTTCTGCAGTAGATATTTATAGAAATATTTTTAATTTACTGAACCTTTTTTCAGTCTGCATAAAAAATAAACAAACCCCAAATCCATTAAATTTAAATGGGATAATATAAAACATAGAGGCATTTGGAAATCACAATTATTAACACTTCTATAGTTTTACTTGGAGCTAAAAACCGTATTGGGTAAAAACGGCATGTGTCGTATTTCAGAAATCAATAGAAAATTTTCCAGGAGGGGACAACAAAATTATGATGATATATCAAGGTGATATATATTTGACAGTAATCAAATATCAGAGCTTGGCAGCATGCAGTGTTGACTGCATAACAGGATTGTCATGCATTACTAAGGATTGTTGTTTGTGTTACCCATCATTATTTCAAATTCATTCATTCTTGATTGTGGTTCCAGTGTCTCAGTTATTTTTGTCTCTCGTGTGTGGTGTTCCTATGTGGAAATCTTGGCCATGTCCTGCTCATCGTGATCCAATGTTTAAGTCCAGTTCTGCTGAGCTTTCCATCTGCCTTTGTTGATAGAGACCCAACCAATAAGAAGAAAATTGCTTCAGTTATCAAACACTTCCACATGTTGGCAGCTTACAAAGGCCATCTGCATTAATGGGGAGAGTTAGGGTTCCTGTTAACTATGTCTTATTAGTTCTGTCTGAATTTTGGGGATGAGGAATTATCATTTTTTACACTATTTATATTCAGACTATTGTCCTCATCTTTGTCTTTTTTATCACTACATTTTGGCAGTTGTGCTCTCCAGCCTTCAATCACATATATCTGGGTAACTTACAGAGAATTCTGAATTGAACATTTTATTTCATTTAAATAGGTAGACTGTTCTTGTTCCACTGCCCATGTCTAGCGATATTTCTTCTAGTTCTTATTTTATGGTCCAGCAAGATTTAGTGGTGCCATTTCTAAAGGAAAATTGGACAAATACTGGACACAATAAGACCTTTTATAAATTAGTTAACAATAAGCTCAAATTATGACAATTTGATGGTCAACCATAAAGAACTTGGGATACTTTGAAACATTAAATTTGAAATAGTAACAATTCTAGTTGTTGATTGTAAAATAAGTCATGGCCTCATTGTAAGTAGTATATTCAATGTTACTAGTACATGTTTAACTAATACAATAAATTCAGATTCAGTAGAAACTGGAATATTACTGAATAACAAAGCAAATATTAAATTGAAAGAATTTGTTCACCTGCTATATTTTGGATCTCACAGCTTACCAACTTCCATTTTGCATTTTTTTATTGTAAAATTATAAAAATGGTGAAAGAAAGCATTTTACAACATATTCCTCTTGACAGAAACAAATGGGAATCACCAATAATTTTATTTAGAAAATTGGTTGGAAATTTTTCTATTTGTGGTGATTATAAATTAAGTGTGAACCATAAGATCTTTTCAATTTTATATCCTTTTACAAACATGGATTCTGCACAACATTCATTAGCTGCAATTAAATTTTTTTTTTTTTGAAAATTGCTTTCAAAACCACTTATCGCCAAATCCAAATTAATGATAATTTTAAGGAAATCACAACTATCAACACCTCCATAGTTTTACTTGGAGCTGAAAGGCATATCGGGTAAAAAATACAAGTGTCGTATTTCAGAAATCATTAGAAAAGTTTCTAAAAGGGGACATCAAAAATATATGATAATATATCAAAGTGGAATATATTTGGCAGCAATCAACAAAGAAGAGTTGGAATCTAAAACCAACTTTGTATTAAAGAGATTAAAAATGGACAAGTGTGGCTATTAATAAGAATAAATGTGTATTTTGATGTGAAAAACATCTTATCTTGGATACCAAATTTCAAAAGATGGTATTTCTCCTGAAGCAATTTTAATACAGAAAATATTAAATATGTCTGCTTAAATTAAAATTCTTTTGGAGTTTAATCAATTTCTGCAGTAGATATTTATAGAAATATTTTTAATTTACTGAACCTTTTTTCAGTCTGCATAAAAAATAAACAAACCCCAAATCCATTAAATTTAAATGGGATAATATAAAACATAGAGGCATTTGGAAATCACAATTATTAACACTTCTATAGTTTTACTTGGAGCTAAAAACCATATTGGGTAAAAACAGCATGTGTCGTATTTCAGAAATCAATAGAAAATTTCTAATAGTGGATATAAAAAATATTGAATGAAAATATTGAACTATCATATCTTGAATCATAAACTTCACAACAACGGCATCACTGATCGGATCATTATTACTTTGCATGGAATTGTATTTTTATTAGTTGTGAAATGAAAACAAACAGTATTTCTTTAGATGTTTACTTTATTGCCAATTGATTCCCAAAAATATTGCAGATACTGATTGTTACGTTGACAGCCTTTGAGATGTTCTTTAAATAAATGATAGAATCTTATGAAAAGAATTATATTTTATAAGTTAACATATACTTATACTAAACTTTGTTATATTTTTTGCTTTTAATTGTATCTTCATGTTTCAAATAGATATTTTCTTTCTCATTTCCTAGACATTTTTTTCTAGAACATAAAGAATTGGGATTGATATTTGTCAAGAATATAGGACAGAATTTTTATTCATGTGATTTAAAAAATATCAGATTCAAAATTACAAGGGTTGATTTATAACATGTCTAATCCTATAAAACAATTATTAGACCAGATAGAATAATGAACTGGGATCAAAATGAAAGACTTTATTTCTCTTCAAAATTACAAGGGTTGATTGATAAGTAAGGTCTCCAATCCTTTAAAATAAGTTTTAGACCTGATAGTATAATGAAACTAGGATCAAAATGAAATAAAGTATACTGGAAACAAAACATAATTTTCTTTTCTTAATTAAAAAAACTTTCCTTTTTTTTAACATATTTGAAAACATTTCAGTTTCTGGTTCTCCAAAAAAAGAGAGACAACTCAGGTGACAGTTTATTTCATTTCTAAGTATAATTTGTTCTTTTTTGCTTAGCTAATTCTCCTGAAACCATTAAAACTGTCAGGTAAATCAAAGTGCTTTAGACAAAGTATCTTTGGATCAGTTGTTCACTCCTTCTTCGCCTGCTTCTTTGTCTTGCATCTTTTACTCCAACTTTTATACCTATATTCATGCCAGGTAATTATACAGACCATTTATTGGCATCTGTCAAAACGATTCTTTTTATAACTTGTTTACAAATTACCTGTCAGTTATCATTCTGACAATCCAGAATGCAATCAACTGTCTTTGACATTCCTAACTAATCTCTGCCAACAAAAGACAAAAATGTACTGTACATAAAATTAACTGAAAAAAAGATTACAAATATTGCAAGCTCTTAACATAAAATTAAAAACATCTGAAACTGTGCAAAATCTTTTGCAGTGGTTTTCAACATGTTTAACCAATGAAAACTCTTGCTTACCATGATATCATTATAAATTATAATGGCCAATAATCTAGATCTTGAAAAATGACCACAAACATGGATGATCACAAATGCCAGAAAATCAGATACGTTTTAACCAAAACTATTCCAGTATGCCACTTGGACAATCCAGTGGTAGTATTTTGAATTCTGAAACCTAACATCTATACTCAGGCTGATAAAATTTAGAGGCATCCTTTCTTTCTTGACCATAGGCTCTCAGATGGTATCTATCTCTATGCTTGATCAACTGAGGATGTTATCACAGCCTAATGTACACAAATTATTTCCATCATCTTAACCTTCAGTAGTGCAAGTATCTTGTACCCCCCCCCCGACTGAATGTATGATATGGAGCCCCCCCCACACACACACACACACACTCTACTACATCTCAATTTTCACAAAGTGGTATTCATATAAAATAGAAATTTTATTGTAATCTACCTATGTACAATAATGGATCATATGTAATATAGGTGAACAATTCAACTAAAAAATTGAAAATAAATACATATCTAAATACAAATTTTGTCCATTACACAGAATTTTTTCCACTTTGACACTCATTTTCCTAACATTGTTCTAATATATAGAAATTTATGTATCATATTCTCCCATATATATATATATATATATATATATATATATATATATATATATATATAAGAGATTATAATAAAAACATGTTGAAATCGCTATGCAAAAGCTTTCATGTTTCAATACTTTGATCGTACTTCTTCAGGTGATGGTAAGTAACTGGTGATTAAATGATTTTTAAGAAAATTTAAAGACAAAATGCTATCTCTTTTCCAAAAGTTAAAGGGGAGAACTTCTTTTATGTTCCAAAAATATTTAGAAGCAACGTCCTATTTCTGTATGTGTTATTGAAGAAAGATAATACATGTTGGTACCACCCAGTTTTAAAGGAATTCTTGGTACTCCCAATATAAAATGTTTAACTGTTGGATTTTCTATAGTAGTAATAGTGCTTCGGTAAACAACAGAGTCAGTTTGACATCTGTTTTGCAATGAACATATTCGTTAAAAAAGAAATTAATAAGCCCCTACGATAAAATGAAAATACAAAAAAAACTGGAACTTGTAAATCTTTAAATGAACTGTGCTTTTTATGTTGACATGAAAAATTAGTAATTATCAAATTTGCTGGCAAAAAATCCCTATTAAACCAAAGGAGTGAATTAACTGTAAATTGCCAACACAGTTTATCTTTTACCTTAAAATACAGCTAAATTTTTAAAAATTATGTATTACCATTTCCCATAGCCATAATTTATTAGTATATAATGGTCCACCTTCTATGGGTAATTACCTTATTTTGTTTATTCAGCTTTAATATTGCTATGTACTGCTGTCCAGTTAGTATTTTTAATATCTTATTTTATTTTTTATCTACAGGCCCCTTTAAGAAGCTTCCTGAATCTATAAAAAAAATTTTGTTTTAATTTATTTTTTTGTTAACTGATTAACCTACTCCTTCTTTCAATGCCATTTCAAAAAATTGAAATGTCATATTTGTCTACAATCACAATACATTTATCACTGACATATTTTCTGCAATTGTCAATGATAGCCAGTCTATGTTCAAGTTTATCATGACAGGAAAAAATAACTCACCCACATCTACTTACTGATCTTACTTTTCTATTTAGCGTAGATCTGTTATTTAATTGGTTAATCGAGATATACCCACAAGTCTATTTTTAATTCTAACCTTATGTCCCCCGACCGCCACCTCTTTTAACTTTTGGAAAAGAGGTAACACTTTGTTTTTAAATTTCCTTAAAAGTCATTTAATTACCAATTATATACCATCGCCTGAAGAAGTGCAATCATAGTATTGAAACATAAAAGCTTTTGTGTAGCT